>JANRMT010062831.1:10580343-10594445 GCA_026402145.1 Polypterus bichir lapradei
TACAAAGAAGGCAGAAAAAGGTTTGGGGAACCACCCCCTATATTGTACAGTGTACAAATCAAAATAACTCAAGTGTTCAAAAAATGGGTCTGGAGCAACGTCTGGTTCCGTGTCCGAAACATGGACAATTAACGAAAGAAGGAGTTGGGCTTTTATAATAGCTAGGGAGGAAGAGGTGGGGTCCAATAATTGAAGCCAGACGTGACCTCAATAGGGGGCATGGTCATGCAAGAGAAGCAGAAAGTGCTTTATGTTGGTTTCCCTTTGGGGGATCTGTAGGAGAAGGAGAAGAAAGGTTAGTGTACTTCGAAAAAACTATTGTTTCCCCCCCTCGGTTAAGCCCTTAGCCTGCCTCCCCAGCGCATGTGTGTGACTATATATATATATATATATATATATATATATATATATATATACTGTATATACTAGACTCTCTGCACTACCCATCTTAGCTGTTATGAAATCTAATTAATCAATGTAAATATTTATTTATTTATTTATTTTTTTAATTGATTTTATTGACATCACACAACATTCCATACAAATAAATCAATTTTTACAAAAATAGGATCGAAATCAAATCAACCCCCACCCCTGAGAAAGAGAGCTAGGTCAGCAGAGTAAAACTTAAAGCTTGTAAAAATAAGTAAATAGAATTAATAAGTGAATAAAGATAAATGGAGAAGAAAAAAAAGGGGAGAATCTGCTTCCTCAGTTCTTTAAAAACTTATTCTACAATGTTATTGATTAGATCCTGCCCTGTTTTGAAATAGTTCTGTATAGATCCTCTAAGTGAGAATTTGATTTTTCCATCCATTATCCAACCTGCTATATCCTAACTACAGGGTCATGGGGGTCTGCTGGAGCCAATCCCAGCCAACACAGGGCGCAAGGCAGGAAACAAACCCCAGGTAGGGTGCCAGCCCACTGCAGGGCGTGCACACACATACACCAAGCACACACTAGGGACAATATAGAATCACCACTGCACCTAACCTGCATGCCTTTGGACTGTGTGAGGAAACCGGAGCACCCAGAGTAAACCCACACAGACACAGGGAGAACATGCAAACTCCACACAGGGAGGACCCGGGAAGCAAACCCAGGTCTCCTAACTGAAAGGCAGCAGTGCTACCCACTACGCCACCATGCCGCCCAACTCTTATAGTCACGTTGTTTTTTTGGGGAAAGTGGTTGTTAGCACATTGGCCTGATTTTGCAACTTTAGCCTAGTAATGTCAGGGGGCTTTGGTTTCCTGATGCACATGTTAAGTTATCGTTACTTTTGTTCCATCACACAGAATTATCAGTCATTAGCATTACAGCTATAAACCTGCTTAGCGTGTGTAATGGTCCTTATAAAAATGTAACTGACAATCTGATTGATTTTGCAGATCATGCTAAAATGAATTGAATTTATACACTCTAGAGTCAAAAGAATTATTAATGATAGATTTAGAAGGAATAAACCATATATTATAGATTAAATTTAATGTAATAAATGTAGAGTGATGCATGTAGGAAAGATGCTCTTTATGAGAAAGAATAAGGATTAATAGTATACTTGTGACTGTCTTTAACCAGTCACCTTAAATATCCAATAAAGAAGGCTTAGTTCGGAAAGAAGGGTTAGATTACTAATGTGTTAAGTGCAATTCAAGAGAGGCCATGCTTAAGCTATACAATACACCTGCCTCATTAGCTTCATTTAAAATATTCTATATGGTTTTGATCATTGTACTACAAATGAGACAAAATAGTACTAGAGAAAATATAGAGAAGAGTGACTAGACTTATTCTACCACAGTGAGGTATGAGCTATGAGAAAGGACAACAGATGTTGATCCTTTTAAGTTTAACCAAGAATTGATTAAAAGTACACATTATAAAAGTGTTCAAAATTACAAAGAGAATTAGTATGGTGAATGCCAGATGATACCAATTTGGGAGCACAGCTTGAAGCTGGTTAAAAGTAAGTTTCACATAAACATCAAAAGATTTTTTTTTCACACAGAGAACCATAGATACATGAACTAAATTATCAGGTACTGTGGTAGACAGCAGTATTTTTGAAACATTCAAATATCACCTTGACTATATTTTTGATTTATAGTATCCATTCCTCCCCGAATTTTGTTGATAATAATATTTACATTTTTTTTTAGCTTTGAGCTTTTTTGACATTGTTCCACTTTTGGACAGATGCCATGAGAAATTCTTCTCCTGCACTGGAAATGTACATATTGTAAAGATAATGTAGAAAGCTAACTTTTTAAAATCTTGTTTCTGTATGAAAGTCTGCTGTATTTGTGCTTAGATATCAGTTAGGCATCAAAAGATTATAGAAATGCCAAAAAATGCAAACCGAGAAAAATATTGATTTATCATTGAGCCAAATGGCTGACAAAACACAGACTTGCATAAATATGTGTGGAATCTTCTTTACTAAAGTGTTGTGATCTACAGGGACATTCTCAAAACATTCCCCAAACCAAAAAACCCATAATGACTCATGGAAGTTTACAATATAAAAGTGCAAGGTAGTTTAATTATAAATAAACTAACTGAACAGAGAGAATTCCATGTACTGTATATCAAAAAGAAAAGTATTAATAGACCCAATGTTGTTCAGTCCTCCTTAAACATAAGGTGCTCCATTACATGGTGTGGCTGGTCTACTTCCAACAAACACTTCATATACCACTACACTGATCACCTTCTTTTATAACAAAAACAAGCATCTTCTTCCCAACCTTCCATCTACCACAGCCTTCCATCCTATTGTCAGTTGAACCCTTGCCAAATGCTCACTTCCAAAATCCAAGTTCAGTGGATTGGCTTTGCAGCCTTATCTTCTGACTGTTTCTTGATACACCCCTGCATCACAGAGACCTAGGGTTATATAAGTGGAGCTTCCTCTAGTGGCCCCAGGTGCTTCTGTAGCGACATAAACTTTTATTGGTGAGGTCCAAATAGGGTGTCTCCACAGTACCTTTGAGGATTTATAATTGGCAGGGCAATGTATAGCCATCTAACAACTTAGGAATTTCATATACTTTGACTGGGATTCTGAATTTTCAAATTATTTTTTGGCAGCATCCTCTGTTGGCCATGCAAGGTGTTACAGCTGGGGTTTCCTTTACAGCCTACAGTGCACTATTTAGTAATGCTGGTACATAATAGCTGTTGACTGTTTGCCACTTATTTATCCTTTATTCAGTGCACCATAGGTAAAAATCACGTTATGATCAGACACAACAAAGACTTGCTACTTTGGGTAAAAAGGGTCAATTTGACCATAGTCACTCTAACATGCAGAGAGCCTCAATCAGGGGTGGCAAAATCCAGGACATAAGTGCCGCAGTGGCTGCAGGTTTTCATTCTTACCATCTTCTTAATTAGTGACCAGTTTTTGCTGCTGATTACTTCTTTTAATTAACTTGACTCAGGTCCCATAGTTGTTTCTTTTTCTTTAATTAACAGCCAAACAATAATGAAACACAAAACAAGCCACCACACGACCAGCTCCTCTGTGCCCATTACACAATATCTGAAATTAAAGAGAGGTGATGGTATGGTAAGGTTGATCTCTCAGGTCACCAAAACATTTTGACGGTGCTCTTAGAAAGAACAGAAAAACAACAGTTTTTGAAATGTGTGCTTTGGCAGAATGAGAGCAGCAACAAGCCATGGAATTAAATAACGGGTTTAATTAACAGCAAGAATTGGCTTCTCATTAAGAAAGTGATTGGAGTGAAATTGGTTGGAGTTTGAAGCCCCAGCTTAGCTGGTCATCTGTTAGCTCGTTTCACATCTCATTTCTGCTTGGTTGTCATTTAATGAAGAAAGGAATCAATTCAGAGGGCTGAACTCTTCTAACAGGGCTATTAAAGTGATGGGGAAAAAGTTAATTAGTAGTGAAAACTGGCCACTGATAAGGAAAAGGGTTAGAATGAAAACCTGTAGCCACTGAGTTCGTCACCCCTGGCCTAAATTATACAAGGATATTTTTTCAAAGTGAAATATATGAAATGTAAGAGCAAAGATATTTATAATAAGTAGAATTTACATAACCAGCAGACAACGGTGCATTTTGACCTATTATGTTTTTTGATTTATTACATTTTCCTGAAAAAACACAATAATACCAAACTGATATCAAGGAACTTCACTGAGCATGTACATAACTAGTTTCAGTGAGAAAGGTACAATTTGATACACGAATGACTAAAACATTTTATTTTAGAACTTCCTTAATCATTAACTTCAAGTTCCCTATTTGGAGTGTTAGGCAACAAGGCACTGAAAAGGCAGGAGAAAGAGGTGGACAAAGTGCAAGCATGCTGTCCCATGAGACTAGAGTGCAGGGGCTCCAACAGTGTGCAGGAATGCCTGGTCCTCTACTCAATTATAGAGTGAGGCCAGGGAAGGAATGCTAGAGATGACAATGCCTCCTGTCTGGGGCTTAGCATGATGTACTCTGAGATGAGGTTTAAAGCCATTTCATGGCTGTGAGTTAATTTACCCTGTGGTCAGGAAGATTAAGCTTGAGGCTTACCTCATGGGGAGAATGAACAGGCCAGAGCTGATAGTGGAAGAGGGAGAAAAGAAGTTGTGCCACTTATTTCAGCTTTATATTTTTCTTGTAATCTCCCCTCAATTATGTTTGTTTTGTTGGTTTTATTCTGGGTGTGATGGGCTGTACAACTAGCACCTCCTATCACACATTATAAAGCCATCAGACTGAGTAAAGTTGGTAAGTGACCTGCAAAGAAGTAATGTTCATAATCTTCCCTGAAATAATTTATAATGATTACATTTTACACTTACTTATTTGGCTGACACTTTTATGAAAAGCAACTTACAACATTTATGATAAAAATTTGTTACATTTCTTTTGGTTTTCCAGTTGGAGCACAGGAAGGTCAAGGGATTTGCACATGGTCAAAATAGTGTCAGTAGCAGGATTTGAACCCACAACCTCAGGGATTGGAGCCTAAAGCCTTAACTACTACACCACACTGCCTAATAATAGCAAGTCCTGCAATGTTCATAGTCCATCCATCTATCCATTATCCAACCCATTATATCCTAACTACAGGGTCACGGGGGTCTGCTGGAGCCAATTCCAGCCAACACAGGGTGCAAGGCAGGAACAAATTCCCGAGCAGGGTGCCAGCCAACCGCAGGGCACACACACAAACACCCACACACCAAGCACACACTAGGGACAATTTAGGATCGCCAATGCACCTAACCTGCATGTTTTTGGACTGTGGGAGGAAACCGGAGTACCCGGAGGAAACCTACGCAGACGTGGGGAGAACATGTAAACTCCATGCAGGGTGGACCCGGGAAGTGAACCCAGGTCTGCTAACTGCGAGGCAGCAGTGCTTGTTCATAGTCTTCCTTGTTAATAATTTATAAAATATATACTAATAATAACTTTAATTTATTACAATTTAGTAGCATTAGAAAAAGTTCATTGGGCTGATTCCAAGACTGCAAGGCATGAGTTATGAAGAAAGACTGAACCCTTTCAGTTTAAGCAAACAGAGATTAAAAGGTGACATGACTGTTGTTTTTAAAATTTTTAAAAGAACTAGTTTGATAGATTCCAATTATTACTTTAAGGTATTCAACAAGAAGAAGTGAACACAGATGGAACCGTGTTAAGGATAAATTTTGCAGAAATGTTTAAAAGATTTCTTCATTCAGTAAACTACACATGGAATTCAATGACCAAGTGGTGTGGTAGAGAGCAGGGGCTTTGTGCATAAAATATAAATGTGTCAAAACCATTTCTTATATAAAGGTTGGGATTTATAAAAGACAAACATGTCGTAAAAAGTTATGTTGCAGCAGTCCTACTCAGACTTTTTTGGTATTGGTGATTTAGTGACAACAGGTGGCAGGATTATGATTTGAACAAAAAATGTTATTTCATTGTGCATTTGAATAACATGTCAGTTACATTCTGATGTTCTAAAACAATTATAGTTAACTGACATAACTAGGCTGATAATGATGCCTAATGCATAGGCTTAATGTAAAATGTATCCTATCAATTTGGTCTGTAAATAGGATGTACTGTGTGTTGTGTGGCTCATAATGATAATTGTCTTTTAATTCAATTCAGACTTCTCAGAGCTATCTTTTCGGAGATTTATTCTGAATTAAAACCTACTGTACATTACAGAGACTATCAAATAGAAATCATGCAATCCCTGTTCTTTTAGAGGTTGTATAAGGTGTTTGGCACTTTTCTACATGAACAGGTTCACCAATCAGAAATCTGGCAGTCATCCTTGAGCCATCTCATGCCATCTATATGGCATGGTATAATTAAGATGCTACCAAGATACATCCAATTTTCTTATAGTTAGGGTGAGCAAGCCAAGATCAAAAGACAATTTGTAGTCATTGCTGATTTTCCTAATGTAATCGGTACAATTGACTACGCACATGTTGTAACAAAGATACCATCACAGAAGGAATTTGTTTTTGTAAACAGAAAGCACTTTCATTCGGTTAACAAAAAAATAACATGTGATGCTAAAATGTGGCTGAGTAAGGATGTAGTGAGGTGGCCTGGCTGAACCCATGATTTCCTTTATTTTATCAAATATTAGTATGGAAGCAGACTTCAGGGTCATGCTGTGCTTCTTGGTAAATAAGCATAATCGATAGGATTGCAATTAAGTTTAGTACATTGCAGTAAATTAATCATTTGTTTCAGGTTATAGTAGGTATACAGCAAGAGAGGAGATATAATGAAAAGGATTCCCACACGTGATTGGTGATAGAATGAAGCATTGGTTCTTTGAAAAGTAGATGTTGGTGTTTGTCCTCATCGGATGACACACTGCTGTGGAGCTTCACAAAGGTTTTCCACATTGTGATAGTTTGTGTAGTACTGCACAACATACTGTAGCAAAAAAACATGGATTGCCTCTGTCACTTGAGGTAGGTCACAATGAGTACATGGATGGCCCAGACCCAGTTCCTAAGGACATCAGTGCAATGGCCATCCAAAGATGTTTTAAGTTCATCTAAGAATTATAAAGTAACTTGGCATGGCACATAGCATACAGTTTTATCTTTTTTTTTTTTTGGTGCAAACGTAGTTTCTGCCTTTTGAGCATTAGCTCAAGCCCTAGGACTTTAGGGACATTCAAAACTTGATGCTATTTTGCAGAAATCTGTAAGATAGGATTGGTGTACTTTGTTGAGCTGAATGACATGTCTTATCAAAAATTGTTCTAATGTTCTAACTTTAAATAGGAAAATAATCAGAAATATTCAGTTGCCTTTAAAAAAGAATAGCAAAAAAAGTCAGTCAGTCAGTCATTGTCCAACCCACTATATCCTAACACAGAGTCACGGGGGTCTGCTGGAGCCAATCCCAGCCAACACAGGGCGCAAGGCAGGAACAAATTCCTGGGCAGGGTGCCAGCCCACCGCAGGGCACACACACACACACCCCCACACACCAAGCACACACTAGGGACAATTTAGGATCACCAATGCACCTAACCTGCATGTCTTTGGACTGTGGGAGGAAACCGAAGCACCCAGAGGAAATCCACGCAGACACGGGGAGAACATGAAAACTCCATAGCAAAAAAAGGACTGTGAAAAACTGGTTATCAAACACACAGTTATATTTGGATATCAGTGCACACTTAATGTAACATCAGATTTTGCTGACATTAAGTCTAGCCATGTCAGTACTTTTTCACCATTAATAAAATGTGTATTTTGTATTGATACATTTTTCTCCTAAAACAATTAATTTGATTAACATTTCAATATTGTTGTTTACAAAACCTTATTAAAAATGGAGAAGGTGTTATAGAATTTGTGTTGATTTTAGTGTTTATATCACCAAAAACTAAAATTTCAAAAAAGGTTGTTTAGACTTTTGATATTTACTGTACATCAGATTTATCAGAATGAACATTCTTCTTTATACAGGAGAAAGTAGGGTGAAATGACGCATTCTTCTTTATGTCAGAGTAGAGAATTAATGTGTGGCCTTTGTGCTGCAGCTTACCCTTAAAAGTCAGAGTCAGATAAAATGGCTAAAATACCATTTAAACTCCGGACTGCTATGTGTCATATTTATCATGTCAAAATATTTGTAGGTGAACTTATTTTACCTGCAAAAATATGAAAAGATCACAAAGATCAAAGAGAGCCTGTCTGTGGCCTGTTACAATATATTGTTCATATTACTGAAATCTTCTCAGCAACGATTAGCTGAAGTATATCATTCAAAAGATAAATCATGGCCAAGTGTACATATGCCTGTTTTGTTTAAAAAGTGTCACTGTGTCCCATATTACCAGTAGACTATATGTTCGCTGTTTGAGTGGCAGAAGCACTGCAGATCATATCTAGGTAGTGTGAACATGTATAAGGAACACAGGGTTGCTTGAAAGAAGTATTGGGGTACTAGCGAAGTCACCCCTTTTAATTGTATTGGTAGCTTTAAAAAAAAACAGGAACACAAAGACACAATATGGCAAAACACAAATAGCCTTCCTTGCTTTCAAAAAAAGATAGCTCCTAAGAGCTGATCTGGCTTGCAGAGTTCTGTCCCCTACTAAGTACTCTTCGAAATGAGACACTACCATTTTTGTTTTTATAGTCTTCCAACCAGAAGGAATGGGATCAGTTGCCTTCAAAGGGTGTCTGCTCGGTGCTGTGGGGAAGAAAAGAGACAATACCTTTAGCGATAGCACCCCCCTTTCTACCCAGCAGGGTATTGCATTCCTTAAATGAGCCCAGAAGATACATGTATATTTGCAAATTTAAGGTTAATCTTCTTGTTTTGGATGAAATAAAATTTTGTATAACCCAAACACGTTATTTTTTTATCTGGTCAGATTTCTTAGCACATATGGCATGTTTTCTGCCACAATAAATCCTTATAACACCAGAAAAGCTGATGGAATGCACTTGAAAGCCTTCTAAACAAAATTGCACATTATGGTTTATATTGTTCAGCTCTTTGATGAGAGTAGAAATATTTTACTTACACCCATAGTACAAATCTTATTTGGTCTTGCAATAAACCTTTTTAATTTGCATTATCCCCCTCAACCCTGTCTCCACCATTCACTTACCTGTACATCACCTTCCTCCACTTGACATGCAAACTTGTTGCCAGTTCAAAAGCCAGATCACTGTGTTTCACTATATTTTTACTTTCATTGCAAGGATAATCTTCACATCTTTTTCTTTAAATATAAAAATGATTATTTCACACTAAATAAAATATAAAATCACCTTTATTTTGTTACCCACATCTTTTCCAAATAATTTGGGAAATATGACATATTTTGTCATCTGGGTTTAAAGCAGTATATAGCTATAGTCATGGCTGTCCGTCAATCAGACAATAATGCTGCTCATCTATTTGTCCATCTCTGACACTCCCCCTCCTGTGTGTATACTAGTAGGAGAGCAATCCAATTAAGGAAAGGAAGACCTTGGAGCATGAAAGGCAGGTAAATTACCCCCCAGCGCAGTAGGTTGGCTTTGATATTGATGTCTTGCATCTATCTTTTTCACTTGTTGATTGGTCCATTTTTGTTTGAAGAAAGTGATTCCTTGATGATGATCTGTTTCCAAACCATGCGATCCCCAGCAAGTGTCTTGAGCTATCCAAGGGGAATGTAGCAGGCCTTGAGAGAATACTTAAAGTGATCCTTCCAGCAACTCCAAGGTCAGAATCATTCAGCAAGTTCACTAAACAGGGCCATAAAGTGCCAAGGTCAGCAGAAGACATGGATTATTAGCATGGCCTCAATGCTGGTTGACGAGCAAAGCGGAAGTTATGCTGCAAATAAAATTGAAACCTGTCAGTAAAGATTTGAATATGATTGTTTTTCTAATTAAAAGACCCTAGTTATCAAGCATAATTAATATTATTTTACAACTGCGTAATGAATATAGCACATAAAATTACCTAAGCTGAAAAAGGCTTTAACTGTGTTGTGCATCTTCGTAATTACCTAATTACTTCCCTGTAGCTTTACATTTAGGGTCCTAAAATGCTTAGTTACAGTACACAAGAATCCAAGAAAAAATTTCACTTTCCAACTAATAGTCCTGCTCCATATTTTCCCCTGTTGCTCTCCAAAACTACAGTTTCTTTCCAGAGCTTGAAAAATCATATTTGTATGGCTCCTTGACTTCGTCAGCAGACATCTATTTGTTAAGTATAACTTTATGGTCAGTATTAGAATGATTTTTCAAAAATGGTTGGCTTTGGTAGTGATTTAAAACACAGGTTTTAATATAGTTATTTTTTGGCCATATTCATGACATTACCAATCTTAGTATCTTGCCACTGAATACCTGTTAGTGAATAATACAACAAAATAATGTAAGTAATTATGTGCATTTGTCCTCTTAACTTCTGCCTTTCCGTCCCAACCAGTTATTTTATTTTTTCCCCCCCAAGTACCCCAATTGTAATCCCTGCTAATTTGCTCCAAGGTAAATTTAGTTAATTCACACATCTTGCAGTTTGAAACAAGATTTCATGTCAGTTGTTGTGCTATTGTGTATTGCTGCCATATCGAGAACTTCTTCGGTGGGTGAGAGATCTGCATTCACTCACTGAATATTTGATAAGGCTCTGTTGGTAAAGCCTGTGCTTTCATCAGGCACAAGGTTAAAGATAATGAAATTTCTTACTTGAGCAGAGAGTTGTGTGTTAACCTTATTTCTTAGTTTTGTTTTTGTCTCTCTGACAAGGTATGTCTATTCAAGCTGCAAATATTTATCTCCTGTTGTAACGGACAACCTCACAGAAATTGAGCATGCACTGTTTTAAAAAGCATCTTCTGAAAAAGACCCAGATGTTTCAGCATTCTTTCTGAAACTATGAAACTGACATTTACTGCTACACCCTGTTGAGATTAAATTTGTGTAAACATTGTCTGCTTGGCATAAACAGTTTTTTAAGTTCATTCACTATAGCAATTCTATCCTCATGACTCCAATCACTGAACGTTTCTGGATATTTTGATTCATAATGACACTATACATTTTATTATAAATATAAATATGAGCACTTACACATTTTTCTTTATAGAGAAGAATCATTGATACCTCTAATCACAAGCATTCACTCTTGTCTAATACTCTTAAAACTGCTCTCCTTCTTATTCAGGTTTTTTTTTTGACATTTCTTTTAAAAGGCTATAAAACTAAGATGGCAGGCAGATTGCAATCATTTAAAAAGAAAACAGTTATGACAGTGTAGTAACACACTGCCAGACAAAAGGCATGCAGGGAATTTTCTATTATTACCCTAATACAGACACATATATTGCCTTTTAAATTCAATTACAAGGAAAACAAGCAGTTAAATCTAGGCGGTGTGCTATGAATCTTGATATAGCAGGCCATATTTAGTATATTTTATATGGTCATACAAAGAGCTAAATGATCTATAGGCCATGAATTTGACATCAGTGGTATAAAGGGAGGATTTGGTGTAGAATTTAATCTTCAGTGCTAACTAAGAGGACATACATTAATTTAAAAATCATTGTGTCTGTTATCTTATTGTGTCCACTGTGAAACCACCGGGGGGCGTACAGCCACCCTAACCCGGACACACGCAGGCAGGACACAGGTTCAACACAACACCTGTTTTATTTACAGTTTAAAGTGCAAAATCACCAGCAACAACAGACCAATACACAGTCCCTTTTTGCCACCATTCCATCTGCTTCCACTCTTCTTCAGGGTTTGTCTTCTTCCTCCCAACTCTGGCCATTGAATGGAGTGAGGCGGCTCCTCTTATTCAGGTCCCGGGAGTGTTCTAGGTGGCTCATCAATATTACCTGGAATCACTCCCAGGTGTGCTGGAAGTCCTCTATAGGGGTCTGCAGCTCCCCCTGACGGCCCCCACGAAACCCAACAGGGCTTCACCAAACTCCAGTGGGAATCCGTGGTGCCACAACTGCCCAGGAGGGCTGCCCTCTAGTGTCTCAGTGGAGGTATTGCCTCACCAATGCCCTCTCCCCGGTCCTTCCACTCTGATGGCATCCAGGCCAGGTAGTGGCCATGGCTGTCCATCACACCACAAGTACACTGAAAATTAAGGCAACAGCTTTAAATCTTTGAGGAACTGAGTTTTTTATCCAATGTCTCTGTGTATACTAAGTAAGCAAAGTTTTTTTCAAAATAATTTGTAATTACTGAACACATTTTAAGGGCATGGAAAAACATTGACAATTTTGGAAGAATATTAATTTTAATCATATTAATTGTTCTAGCTGATGTGACATCAAGAGATGATCAGATGGTAAGGTTCTGTTTAACACATTCATAGCACAATGCTAAAGCTAAATTTGAATGGATATTTAAATTGTTGTGTAAATATGATTCTTAAGTATGTGAACTGCTGTGACAAATTTAAATGAGAACTCAATCACAATCAGGAAATAATATGCTTTTTTTCTTTAATCTTGCATCCTGAAAGTTAATAGATTTTTTCATCCAATATATTTAAAAACTATGTGTGAATGTAGTCAGCCTAGGTCAGTAAAATAGAGTACCACATTGTCTCTATGAAGACAGTATTTATTTTTATTCCAAACCTCTCCTTAAAATGGCCAAAACAGCAAAGGGTTTGAGGTAAACTGCAGATAGAAAGAGGATGAAGGACACTCCTCTCTAGATCCATGTTTTAAAATGAAGAGATAAAAATGCACGTCTACAGTTGGACTTCTGTATCCATGGGTTCCGATCCGTGGATGGAATATATTTGAAAAAGCATCCAGAAAGCTCTAAAAAGCAAAACTTGAATTTGGCATGCGCCAAGCACTACTCTGAATCCCTGTGACCCTCTTTATCTTATCTGCAACATTGTGCGGATGCCTGAGTGCAGACTACAATTTCCATCATTCAGTGCACTGCTCCAAGTGATTTCATCAGTGTTCATGAATAAGAGTATCAATAAAAGTGACATGTCTTTAAAGGTAGTTCGTTTTATTTTTCCTCAACCACTATGGTGTGACAATTTCATTGTCTTAACTTTTTAAGTTCATTGATCACCTACAGACAGCTATTGCAGTGATGAGGGCTTATCCCTCCATTTTCAAAACACATGCAGTTTAGAAATTGGGAAAAATCATGCACTGTTTTGGTCACTTAGGTTGACTGTGAGTGTGTCACATGAGACAATAAATCTAAAATACGCTAATTTTTTTTAACAGCGCATAGCCTTATGTTTTTGAAAAAGCCAAAACTTTTGTCCATCTGCATATCGTCATACCAATCAACAATCAGCATTAGTTGCTTTTGAAGTTTTTTAAAAAAGAAGAAATTTAAAATAAACACTGCAAGTTAACTGATGTAGCGAATCCATGATTAATCAGAATGAAGCACAATTTTTTCTATAGCTGATGGAGATGATGAAGAGAATAGGATGGTGCTTTTGACAGAGTAAAAATAATAAATTTTTTTTCTGTTGTTGTTGGTAAGATATTTACTCTAATCCACTATATACTGTGGCTGAACTATTTTTAGGCTTTGACAGATTTTTAGCTGTTTTTAACTTTGAATGATTCAATTTTAAATAACCGAATACACTTTTACGCCAGTACCACCAAGGACAACATTTAGCATGATCAACAGTAAGCAGCTGTAATTAACTAATAATATTAGCCCCTTGTAAAAAAATGAAAATATTATTTACAGAAAAGTTCTTTGTTACATAGTACTTATGATACATTTAATAAACAATGGCACTTTAACTAAGGTTCATTGACTTAGAAATTTTCTCAGGCGAAGCCATTTAGCACAGCTAGTTTGGGAAGAATGAGTCTCCAGACATTATAAAGGTTTGGGGCAGCCACCCGTATATTATACTAGAAAAATACCCGCGCTTCGCAGCGGCGAAGTACTGCCTTAAAATTTTTATTAAGAAGACAATTAAACCTTTTTAAAACTGAGGGAAAATATACCAATAATTATTTGTTAAGGATCTCTTTGTATGCCACGTTGTCAGTTCGGCCCTCCAGTTGTAATATGACCAAGCTGTAGCTGTGCGCTGAGCTTACTCTTGAGCATGC
>JANRMT010062831.1:10604445-10656285 GCA_026402145.1 Polypterus bichir lapradei
TATCAGACGCTTCATATTTTTTTGCTGCCTTTTCAATTGTGTAATTCGGTTTTTGTTCAGCGCTCTTCGGAACTGTTGCTTTTTGTCTGTGCACTGCGTCAGTTCACGTGAGCCGCTCGGTGTACATGCATCGAAGGTTCCCAGCTGTGCTGTTGCCATGTCGTGCTATGTCCATGGCTGTATCTAATGCTACCGAAGTCCCGGTACTTAAAACTTTCTCTCGCAGTTTCGCTGAGTTTGTGCCAAACACCACCCTGACCATCTCATCTTCCTCTGCATAAGCACAGTCCTTCACCCGTGAATATTTACCCGTGGCAGTTTGCTATTGGATTGCCGCTGACGGACAGCCTTATATGGGCAGGCACTAAATTACAAACGCCAGCGGCAGCCTGTCTATGAACTTAATTTAAAGTGTAGGTTTACACTGTGCTTTGTTTCCGAAGTAGCAGAACTCATGAATATGGTTGTATATATCACTCGCTCGCTTCTAATTGTTTCGCTGCCTTCTTAATTATATAATGCATGTTTTCTAAAGCGCGTTTTGTAGCTCTTCCTGGCTTTCTACGTAATGCGTGATTACGTGAGAGGCGTGATGATGTCATACGAAACTCCGCCCCTACAGCTGAACTCCATTACAGTAAATGGAGAAAAATAGCTTCTAGTTATGACCATTATGCGTAGAATTTCGAAATAACACCTGCCCAACTTTTGTAAGGAAGCTGTAAGGAATGAGCCTGCCAAATTTCAGCCTTCTACCTACACGGGAAGTTGGAGAATTAGTGATGAGTCAGTCAGTCAGTCAGTCAGTGAGTGAGTGAGTGAGTGAGTCAGTAAGGGCTTTGCCGTTTATTAGTATAGATTCCAGCTGCAAAAGTTTGAAATAATTGAAAAGAGATATTCATAAGTATGAGTCCAAAACATAACTGAAAACTGGAGGTAAGATGGCAATTTTAAGGGCTGGGGAAGTAAATTATGTCATCTATGCCGGAAGTGGAAGTGATGGCTTCAGAGCTGCCGGAGCCGGAAGTGCCATAATCAGCAGTGCCAGAGCTGGAAATGACATCATCAGAGGTGTCAGGACCTGGCGAGATTTTCCGGGAATGGTCTGCAAGAAACTGAGAGAGACAGTCAGCACACTCTGCCACCCACTGGTCTGGTGTAGTATTAAATTTACTCAGGCCCTTTAGCTGTCTCCTACTTGCACGTGTGTGACAAGGCCCCCTCCCCGCCTTAGCCCAGACTTGTTGGGTCGGGCGACCTGCACCGAGAGGTCGTGAGCAGGAGAAAGGGCATCGGCGTTGGAATGAAGAGAGCCCTTACAATGAATAAGCGAATACTAATACGGATGAAGGTAAAGAAAACACCTGGTGACCAGAGGATTTGATTCTTTGTGTAGGGCCATTCACTGTAAGGGTGCATGATCTGTCACAAAAGTGAACTCCCGACCTAAAAGGTAGTACCTCAGCTGGGTAATCGCCCACTTAATTGTAAGTGCCTCCTGTTCCACTGCCGCATACCTGGTCTCCCGATCCAACAGTTTCCGGCTGAGGTACATGACAGGGTGTTCTACATCATTGACATTTTGGCTCCAACACTGCACCAAGACCTGTGTTTGAGGCGCTGGTCTGGAGAATAAAAGGTAGAAAGAAATCAGGAGCTTTCAAAATTGGTGTAGACGTAAGGGCCTGTTTCAAGTCACTAAATGCAGCCTCCGTTGTATCATCCCATACCACATTGTTAGGAGCCCTCTTCTTTGTTAAGTCTGTCAAGGGTGCCGCTCTCTTTGAAAACCGGGGTACAAACCGGCTGTAGTACCCGGCTAGTCTGAGAAAGGCTTGGTTCGCTGACAGGGCCATCATATTATGACTTCTATCTTTAAACACTGTGGTTTTATGATACCCCGACCCACCAGGTAGCTCAAATATTTAGCTTCTTTCATTCTGAAGAAACATTTCTTTGGATTAATTTGAAGCACAGCTTTTCCTAGTGTCCGTAACACCGCAGTGACCTACTGTACATGTTCCTTCCATGTGCTGGAATAGATGACGATGTCATCCAGATAGGCAACACTGTACGCATCATGGGGTGGAGCACTCCATCCACCAGAAGCTGAAAAGTTGCAGGTGCCCCATGTAACCTGAATGGAAGGACACGATACTGCCAGTGTGCGCTAGGGGTACTAAATGTGGTCTTAACCTTCGTGGAGTCTGTTAAAGGAATTTGCCAGTACCCCTTCGTCATGTCAAGTGTAGTCAAAAACATAGCTTGGCCAAGCCTTTCGAGGAGGTCATCCACTCGGGGCATCGGATAAGCATCAAATTGGGATACTTGATTAAGCCGACAAAGTCATTGAAAAACCTCCAACTCCCATCAGGCTTATTAACCAGGCTTGTGGGACTTCCCGATAGGCAAAGAGTACAAGGGGGAGGAGCTGATCTCAGTTCCTCCCATCCTTGCAGGCCACCTTGCAAAGCATTTGCTTGAGAGTCTGATTAAATCTCTCCTCTAGACCATCGGTTTGAGGATGATACACCGCGGTTTTTAAGTGCTTTATTTTAAGTAACTTGGCAACTTCCCTGAATGTCTATGAGGTGAATGATGTCCCTTAATCCATAAAGGACTTCTTTAGGGATGCCAGGACGTGGAAAGACCCCTACAAGTTCCCATGCAATTACTTTTAACATGACTGAGCGCAGAGGAACAGCCTCAGGATATCGAGTAGCATAATCAACGAGGACTAATATATATTTATGTCCTCAGGCTGAGGGCTTTAAAGGTCCTATAATGTCAACCCCAATTCTCTCAAAGGGAGCATCAATCAGGGGAAGGGGAATGAGAGGAGCTAGATCCCTTCTAGGAATTTGCCATATTAATTCCCGGCCAAAGAAATCGGAGCTTAATCCGCTCTAGTGTTTTTTCGGTGCCCAAATGGCTTCCTAGGAGGTGGGTGTGTGCTAATTCACAAACCTGCTGCGGGTAAATTCATGGGATTAACAACAGCTTTCTCACCTCCACCTCATGCTCAGCTATTCGATATAATAGATCGTTTTCTTTCACAAAGTGAGGACCCTGTTGCATGGGCTGATGAGTGCATTGGCCTTTGACAAGTACTGCTGCATTTT
Organism: Polypterus bichir lapradei; assembly: GCA_026402145.1. NCBI lineage: Eukaryota > Metazoa > Chordata > Cladistia > Polypteriformes > Polypteridae > Polypterus > Polypterus bichir. The sequence continues at coordinate 10,607,568 of JANRMT010062831.1, forward strand.
TTGCATGTTTCAGGGAGTCATCATTCACTGCTCTCTTATGAAAGAAGCCAACGTTTCTCTGAATTGAAAGTGCATTTCAGAGAGAGGGTCCGGTCTGACCTCAAGGGGAGGAGATTCATCCTGGCTCGTCGAGGCGCAGGGTGATGATGTGTCTGCCTGCGATGGCCCAGGAACCTCCCCGTCTACCTCTTGGACTTCCGTATCTCTCTCCACCGGCTGATTACACGGCATGGAGACAGCTGAAGTTGAGTCATCCCCGTCTATAGCTAGGCCTATATAATAATTAGTATACCGCTTTTAATGTTTGACCAGACCCACCCCAGAATCACTGCGAAAGATGCACTTGTTAGGACCGCCATGGGGATTTGTTTTCAGTGATCCTCCATAGCTGATGAAACATTGGGCAATTTTATATTTACGGGTTTCGCCATATACACAGGTAATACTGGTCTTCATTTTTATCCACTGTCGTGGTAATACATATCGGCGAGCCACAATGGAAATGTTGCTGCCAGAATCAAGGAGTGCTTCGACTTTATATCCATTAACTATTACTACTGCCATGTGTGCTAGTGAAACGGGGTTGAGAAGTGCACATAAACTGTCTCTCCCCGTCCACCTGCATCCCTCCTCATCCCCCAGCAGGTTGCAGACCCCATGGCCCAGAAACTTTGGAACAGGCTCTGGTTTACATGAAAGAGACCTCGTTTGTGTGATGTAATCCCCACGGAATCCACTAGAGGACCGTTTTGCTCCTTCGGATTGCGAGGCTGGCTTAGATGTTTCTAAGAGCTTTATAATCTCCTCCATTTTGTGTAATTATCCCCAGACCAGCTGGGCAAATGTTTTGGGGAGTCCTTTTAATAGAAATAGGCAGGCTACCTGTTGCACTATTTGGAAGGAGGACAGCTTTAACAGCCTTAGCAAATGAGCTAGCTGTTCCCAGAGAGCTTTTGTCTGCTCTCGGATAGATCTCTGAGGATCTAACCCCCAGTTTTTTAAGGTTTCTACCTGCTGGCCCGTGGAAAGCTCATATTTATCTGGGATCGTAACCCCAATGGGTGGCTCAGCTCTCTCCTCCGAGAGAACATAGCGAGCCCTTTTTGTTTCCTCCATAGGAACCAGTGAACGTCTGTAAGTCTCATTCATATTCTTCCTTTGAGAAAATACTAGCCCGGTTTCATATTTAGCAAGTGGAGCCTGCACCAAGTTACTTCTGACCCCCGGACACACTTTCTCACTTGGTTATTTCTTTGGTCCTGTCCCATTTTCTTCAGGGAACCATTATCCTGCCAGCTACGCAACTGTGAGAAGAATGAGTCTCCAGACATTATAAAGGTTTGGGGCAGCCACCCGTATATTATATCCCAGCTGCAAAAGTTTGAAATAATTGAACAGAGATGTTCACAAGACTGAGTCCAAAACAGAACTGAATACTTGGAGGTAAGATGGCAGTTTTAAGGGCTGGGGAAGGAAATGATGTCATCTATGCCGGAACAGGAAGTGATGTCATCAGAGATACCAGAGCCAGAAGTGACGTCATCGGAGGTGCCGAAGCCGGAAGAGACGTCATCAGAGGTACTAGGACCTGGCAAGATTTCCCGGGAATGGTCTGTAAGAAACTGAGAGAGACAGCCAACACACTCTGCCACCCCCTGGTCTGGTGTTGTATTACATTTACTCATGCCCTTTAGCTGTCTTCTACTCGCATGTATGTGACACTAGTTACTTGCATAAGATGTCATCTGGATTGGCATGTACTGGTTTGTTCAATGCAGATATATTGCACTGAAACTCAAATTATATAATTCAGTGAATAAATAACTCCATTCAGCTATTTCAGACTTTCTTCAGGATTCAAAAACTGAAATACCTCAGGGGACTCTGTTGCTACTGATGTTAATGTAACTGTAAGAATTTTAAACTGTGTGTGACTGAGATAATATATCTAAGGACACCACTACTCTTCTGAAAAGGAGTGCTGCCTGGAGGAACCTTGCAATTACTTTTCCAAGTAACAACAAAAGCTATTCAAATTACCTTACTTTTTGGTGCTTAGTGTTCTAAAAGCATTGAGAGCAATTTTTGTATGATGTATTTTTGTGGTCTAGTTGCTTAAGAACCACATTGCAGCATAAAACAAATTTGCATTTTTCTACAAAAAAACTTTCCACATCCTCAAAGAGCAATAGCTAAGGACTTTTCAGTTCTTAGCTTAACACACACTGTTAAAATTTTTAATGCTGTTCTTTAGGTGTTTTGAGTTAGAAGACAAATTTAATATTTACTTCATTTAGCCATTATATACCTGTACATTTTCCAAACTATCTTTATCCAACCAAGTGTCACAGGGTTGTTTAGCCTACTCTGACAGCACTCAGCACAAGGCAGGAATTAAGAACTAGATTCTAGTCCACTAATGCCCACACCTATAGAATTCAGAACAGTTACTCTTATATACATGTTGTGGAAGCTAGGGGGCACCACAGAGCCCCAACCCCAATTATGAACACACAAAACAGTCCCGGTTTCAAATAAAGGGTGTTTATTTTACAAAATACCATTGTACAAATAAATAAAGTTGTTTCCTCTTTTTTTTCTCCTGTTCTTGCTCTCTCTGTCTCACTGCTCTCTTCCAGACAAGTGTTGCCTTCCTTCCTCCCAGCTCCGACTCCCTGGACAAGGCAGAGCAGTCTCCCATTGGAAGCACTCCCGGGTCATATGGAAGTCCCAAACAACAGGTACTGTATCTCCCTGCAGAGCCATCTTCCAGCTCCCACTGACCCCAGCATTCCCTGCTGGTTTCCAAACAGATACTGATATCCAGGGATGCCGCCATCTAGCATGGTGGGGGAATAAACATCCCCCAGACATAGTCCTTCCCTGTCCTCCTTTTTTATCCCAGTCAGGGAAGGTACTACAAGTATATCTGGTCAGGACGCCTGCTGATCTGCCTAGGGCTTCTGGACTGGACTGGGGAGTCTCGTATGGGGAAGGCACCTTTTTCTCTCAGCTGGGATTCCTGTCTTTCAACTTAGGGCCTCCCGTCTGGGTAAGGAGCCTTCCCCATCTCCTGGTCAGGATGCCCGTCCATCCCATGTGGCACTTACAATGTCTTTGGGGATGCAGGAGGAAAATGAAAGTACACACCAAAAAAAAAAAAAAAAAAACTAACCACAGACACAGGAATGAAAATCAATCCCTGGACACAGAATATGTGAGACAGCAGACCTAACCACTGTGCCACTCCAGTTATACAAATACAGTATACTCTAGATATAATAAAACACAAAATATTTTATAGAAGCTGAAATAAAACATAAAAATATTATCTAGATGGCATGTGAAAATTATATGATGACTGGAAGTAAGATTAGGTTCTGCTTGTGATTGGTTTCTTGAAACCTAAATTCTTCTCCCTTTTCATACATTACTTTCTTTTGTCTGCCTTTTCAGAGAGGCAGTAAGTCTGAAAATAGTCACCTCTGCTCTCTCTCCTACTGACTGCTTTTGACACCAGTACTTCCACAGGTACCCAATTCTCAATTCTGTTCTCCTATCTTGACTATGTTTGTCCTCTCTCTTCCAGGCCTGCACATGAAAAACCATCCTGTCCTTGGTTTTCTGAAGCACTCTGCAATCAACAGATCAAGCTTAGGACAGCTGAAAGGAAATGGAGGAAGTCAAAGGCTCAGACTTGGCTAAGTATCAGTCCCTTCTTGCATTCTTTTCTTCTGCCACCATCATTGCTAAGGTAAGGTTCTATCAGACCAGAATTAACAGCTCCACTAACACATTGTCTCTGTTCTCTGCTTTCACCTTTCTTAACCCTACTCCATCTCCTCCCACAACCTTCTTGTTTGCTGATGACTATGCCATCTTTTTTCAGGATAGGGTGGCTGTCATCAGCAGTCAGTTCTCACCCTCACTGCTGCCTGTTATACCTCCTTCCAAGCATCACCCAACATTCTTCACATTCTCTCCACTCTGTGCCTCTAATGTTTCTGACCTCCTCTCCAGTCTTCCCACTACCTGTCCACTTGACCCTATCTCCTCACATTTCCTTCAGGCCTTCTTCTCCTCACTTATCTTTGCAATTACATGCGCCATTAACACCTCACTCAGCTCAGGCACATTTCCTACCATCTTCAAACATGCTTTGATAACCCCAATCCTCAAAAAACAAACTGTCAGTCAATCGCAAGTTAACAATTACAGGCCTGTCTCTCTACTTTCCTTCCTTTCCAAAACACTTCAATATTCTGTTTCTAAACAAGTCTATTCCTTCCTTATACAGAATGGATTGCACAATACCAAGCAGTTTGGTTTCAAGATAAACCACTCGACTGAAACTGCTCTACTGATTGTCATCAACCAGATACTATTTGCTACAGCTATCAACATGTCATCGGTCCTGATCCTTCTAGGTCTCTCCTTTGCCTTCAACACGGTCAACCGCTACATCCAGACATGCACAGGGGTTCCCAAATGATCGGTGCAGGGCCCTGTAATTTTTTCTCTTTACACCACCTTTCTGGGCTCCATCATCCAATCACATGACTTGTGTTGTCTGTGCTGTGCTGGTGATACACAGCTGTAACTGTCGTTCCTTCCTGAGGACAACATGGTATCAGCTAAAGTCTCTGCAGGTCTTACTGATATCTCAACCTGGATGAAGGACCACCATCTACAGCTCAACCTGGCAAAAACCAAGCTTTTTGTCATCCTGGCCAGCCAGTGTGTTTAACTCCCCTTCTCCATACAGTTTGGCACGGTGTTACAAACACCTGCCAAGTCAATGTGCAACCTTGGGGTTGTGATTGATGAACAGCTATTTTTTTCTGACCCTATTTCTACTCTTTCTCGTTCATGCACTTCACGCTGTACAACATCCACAATGTCAGACCTTATCTGGCAGAATATGCAGCACAATTTCTGGCTCAGGCTTTGGTCTTGTCGCATCTGGACTACTTCAGCTCACTTCTGGCAGGAGTACCCACATGGGCTATCAAGTCACTGCAGATGGTCCATAATGCAGTGTCCAGTCTTCTGTTTAACTAGCTGAGATGGACTCATGTCACTCCTCTCTTCAGGTCACTACATTGGCTCCCTGTAGCAGCATGCATCAAGTTCAAAGCCCTAGCCTAATGGTACTCGATTATGTCTACCTCTATTGTAAAATGCTTTGGATAAAAGTGTATGCCAAGCAAATTAATGTAAACGTAAATTATTTATTTTTGTGATGACCATTAGTTTTTTTTTAATAGTCTGTAATTGTGTGTCTGTGTGTTCTCCAGCCCAGGAGTTGGAGCTACCCTTGAATCCCTCGTTCTCCCATTGCCAGCTTTCTGCCTATTTAAGGCTAGAGCAAAGGAACCTAAGGCAGTGGGGGCATTGAAGTTGTTGAAGTCATTGAAGTCTGTAAGTATTGTGTCTTTTATTTGGATGTTGTGTGGCACAGTGATGCAACATTAAATTGGCCTTTGTGTGTGTGGACTGTTGCCCTGTCCAGGGGATTGTTCCTGTTCTTGCTCCCTATGCTTACATGAATAAGCTCTAGCACCCCCCGTGACCCTGCTCAGGATAAAGACGAATTTGAAATGGTATGGTATAGTTTAAATTTCCTGGTTTCTTGATATCTTTTTGCTCTGATCTATGGATTATTCTTCTGGATTGTTTAACTCTTTTTTTTGCTCATTTTTGGAACCTTTTTATTATTCTAATGTATTAATTTATAAAGAATTCTTGGTTCTCATTTGGTTACCACCTAGAGTTTTCACATTTTACTTCTTGTGAGGCATTTTTGTATTTCTGATACTGTTATAGCATTTTGAACTATAAAAGCCAGTTCCTCCATTTTGGGCCTAGATGGGCTAAAGAGTGGAGGTATAGTTGAAGGGCAAGCTGTTCAGTAGTGAGTGCATTATGGGCTTCCCAGTGCACTCCCTATTTACAAGAACATAAGCTATAATTAAAACAGACACAATTTATTATTGAACTATCAAAAAAGAAAAGAAACAACAAATAGTTGTATGCAACATACAGTTAATTGATTGTTTTTTCAGAATTTGCTTTTGGTACAGTGAATATAAACTCCATTTAATATGTAGAACAATCTTTAATTCAAGCAGTTTACCAGAGCTTGAATTTCAGTGTGGAATCATAGGAATTATGTCTATTATTCAAAGTCCCACATGGTTTAACTTATAATAGTGGAAAAACCCCACTGTTATTTCAAGGCAATTCCAAAACAAAAGCTTTTATCTAATTATGGAATTAGTTCAGAAATAGAAATATCATTCCAGCATGCTTTGAAAACACAAGCTTTAAGTTGCAATTTTTTAGCTGTGGAGAACAGATGTCTGTCCTGGGTGCACTGGGCATGAAGGAGGAAGCTGCCAGGGACTGTGTTAATTTCTAGCTAAACATCCACACTCATAAGAGGCCAGTTTCAATACCTGAAATAATCTAACCTTCATATGTTTGGAATGTTGGAGAAAAATTAAGAACTAGAGGGATTTCCATAAGGCAGTGCCCTCTATAGTTATAGCAATTAAAGTTAAATCACGCTTGAAACCAATTGGTATCTATATCTGTGAGAAGTTTACAGTAGTGATAATATAAGCTCCATGTTTTCCTTACAAAATAATATTTAGTTAGTTTTTAAAGATTTCCAACTTGGCCAGATATTCATATGACTTAAAGCTTATAATGCTTTAAAGCACAGGGCACATCTAATTAAATATAAAAATAATTAATGGAAGTGCATAATTGCAGAAGTGAGCAGTTAGCAGGTCTTCCAAAACAGTATACTTCATTGCTGAAAATAAATCAACAAACACTAAATTTATGTTGCTTAATAGGTTATTTACAGTCAAAGTAATGTTCATTATTATAATAAATAAATGAGGCAAAGCAGTGAAAACACATATGACAAATATTTGAAGGGTACAAGAGCATATGGGATACAGTCTTCAGTTAGTTATATTTATTTCAGGTTATTATAATGACTAATTCTTATCTACTTTATCTACTTCCTTCAGAGACTTCTCATGATGGGTTTTGTTGCATGTGGCTTCTTTGACCTCTCTGGGCAGATCCTCCTCTGGTAGACATCCAGTTCTCACTTGTGAAGAAAAGAAGAAATGCTGCAAGGTATTTGGAGCCCTGTCTAAAGGAGTCTATGATTTTAATGTCTTCAACTTCTGGATATCACAGGAGGTGTAGTGAGCTGTGATAAGCATTTTTAACTTGCTAATGGTCATCCCACACACAGATGCAAACATAAATCTTAAAACAGAAAATCTAACAAACCTGACCTGAAAAGTTTATTAACAGAAAAGCAGCTTTAAAGTGTTAGTGCAAATTAAAATAACCTTATTAGCATTGTTATTCACTAAAGTACAGTAACTGAATAAATGTAGTACATACAGTACACATGGTAAGATAATCTGGTAGTGCATAACTATCATATAATTTTTTATAAACCTTATGCTTGTACTTCCCCACCACCAAACCCAGCAATAACGCCTCCTCCATCTGCTGTTACACTGTGAGCCCTGGAATACTTGCATATGAATATATATTTTAATAGTTTATGTCTAAAAATATCATTGGTATTGAAAATAAGCATGCTGCTATCCCATCAAGGGCTGATTTCCACCTTACACCCAATCATGGCAGGGTAAGTTCCAGGGGGATCATGTATAAAATGTACATACACTCAGAAGCCTGCGTAAGCCATTCCTTACAGAAAATTAGGGATTTATAAAAATCAAACTTGCCATTATAATTAGCATAATATTATGTCAGATTTTGACCATCCATAAGTCCTTTGCAGGTTTTTTTTCTGTTGTTGGCATTTTAGATACTCCAGGCAGCATGAGAATGAACTGAACAGAAAACCTTATTTCATTGCGCATTTCAAAGACACATCAGTAACATTCCAGTATTCTTGAATTAATGATATCACTGTCAATCGACATGCTCTCTCTCTTCAATGTTAATAATAACTCCTAATGTGTTACACTTAACGTTAATTGCCTTAGAAGCCTTTAGTAGTATTTTGTGTATGAAAAGGGTGTTTTGTATGACATAAATTCATTCTATGGTGGTGCCTCAATCACAACATGTGTTCAGTCAATTGCATGGAATACATTATTAAAAGCAGCCATTGTTTAAAATTGCCTTTTGATCTCAACTTGCTCACCCTGACTGTAAGGAAATTACATGTGTCTGGGTAGCATCTTTAGTATACTATCTCATATAGATGGCGAGATTCCTGACTAGTCAGCCAGTTCCTGTTGAAAAGTGCCCATTGCCAAATATGGTATGGTTGTTAAAACCTGTAAGTTAACGGGAATTGTAGGATTTCTGGGGGATGGTCTCTGTAATGTAGGCAACGATTCATCAAATAAATCCATGATTTCTCTTGGAAATCTAAATCGGCTTATATGGCCAGTCATCATCATTAGCCAAAAAAGGTATTAAAACAAATATGGTGGTGTTTATACTGTTCAGGTAGCACACTGCTCTACGGCCCCACAAATGTCTGACGCATTGTGATGGCTTGTGAAGTACTATACAACACAGTGAAGAAACATAGTCTGCTTCTGCCACCTGAAGTGGACTATGATGAGTGTATGGATGAACCAGCTCATAGGAAAATTGTATCGTTCAAACGTTGATCTTTGATGGCTCATGAGACTTCACAGAGACTCTCATTTATGTTTAATTTAAGAATCAACTTTGTCACAGATGTTTCTCTTAAAATTCCTTAGGAGAAACAGCTTTAGACAAAATGGGGACATGAGATACACCTGAGGTAAAAGGAATTAAACTTGAGAGTTTGGTTCAAAAAGCATACAGTATTTTGTAAAATCTTTCTAATCTTGTCTTAACCTCTTTCAAGACTTCATATTTTTATTGGACTTATGCCTTTATTAACAGGTGTCTTACAACATTGGAATTACAATCAGTTGCATTCCTTTTGTTTTTCCAATTGAAGCACAGGTAGATGAAATGACTTGCTCATGGTCATACAGTGGTGTCAGTAGTGGGATCTGAAACCACAGCTTTAGGATTTGAGGCTCAAAGTTTTAACTACTGTGTCACACTGCCTGCCTTTTTTGTCAGTCAAGAAGGAGTATGATCTAATTGGCGAACAGCAATAAAAATGAAAGCAACTAATAGTATTATTAATAGTATTATTCAGAAGTGAGGACTACAGTTTTATAATCATAATAAAGTGTTTTATTACTACCATCCATACATTTCACCATATATTACTGAGCACACAATGCAAATGCTTTGAAATTGGAAAACAAAATGTCAAGATGCTACCTGGAAAACCTGAGCCCATTTTAATACTTTGCTGAGATCTCTGCCGAAACTTGAAGCGACACTGCAGTAAAGTATTCAGGAGAAAAATGTGAGCAGCAGGAGACAAAAGAAAATGTCTTGGTTTATTTCTTTCTGATCTCATTGTTGTCTATGAGAAACCAAAAAAGATATTAAGGAGATATCTTTTTTGATTTTTCATTCCTATAGTTGTGATTGTCCCAAATTACCACAGTTCTGCAGCTTTTAGTTTGCTTCATAGGATGGTTCTGGCAATAGTGTGACACATGTTCAAATAATTCCACACACCAAGTATCTTCGTTTTAAATGTTTTAGTAAAATTCAAAGCAAAACAGTTTACACAAAAAATAGAGAAAAAGACTAATAATAAAGAAACGTTATTACTTAAGAAAAGTTCTGCTTAAGGCTTATTTACCTTGTTTAATTTCTCTAAGTTTGGTCTTACAGTCATATGTTAAGCACTGTCAGAAAACTGTATGTAATCTCCTATTTGTAAACATTTTTAAAAGATCATGCTAGCAGTAGGACTATTTCCTAACTGACTTCATTAACTCTCTGTTTTACAGATACAGCTGAGAAAGTTCTATTTCTTGATAACTTACAGGCGGTAAAAAACAATACCATTTTTTTATATTCTATCAAAAATAAACAAGGACTTGTATGAATTTAATATCAAATATTAATTTTCTAAGATTGGCTGTTGCAGTTCCCATAGGAGACCTTGTCTCTCAAGACAGCAACACAATCAAAATTCAAAGACATATTGAGTGATGTACATCGAATGTTATATGTTGAATGATTTGCAACATTGACGTTTACTTAGCAAAAAGGTTTTTAATTTTACAAGTTCACTATGAAACTTCTTAATATCTCACAGTTACAGTATGTGCATACATCCTGCATCATTTCACATTTTTTTTTTCTTTTGTATCTGTAGTACCTTGAAATTCAATACACATAGCATTAGTTCCCACTGGTGGAGTCTGGGCACTACACGATGGCACATTGTAATTGCTCTCTCCATTCAGCTACTGACACTCTGGGCTTTTTCTTTTATTTGTGACTCCCACAGAGACACCAGCAGAAACAATTTTTTGCAGTTCTTCACTTCAGTCAGTAATACCTCAAGTTCACATTCACTGAAGTTTCAGTTTCTGTGTTCTCCCATGGTTTGCACTTCAATAAATATATCACTAAGGAACAGGGATGAATTTGAATAGTGATTAGATCATGAATATTCAACAAAGGTACTTTTAAGTAATATATGGTCATTGGTGGGAGGTGACAGGGAGTGACAAAAAACACATGCACATTACAGACAACAGATTCGGGTAACAGAATCATCTGTGTGTGTTAAGAGCAAGATAACACAGAAGGTAATAAAACATGGGTAATTTGATACATTGTGTCATGTTTTACATCAAATTCATATTGATTTCAGGTGTTAACTTCCCACGGTGCAACAATGCTGATAACTGTTTCTGCTTGCTTGTTGTTTGGGCACTATTCCGAAATTTATGTTGGTGGGACAGAGAACTGTACTATAGTATTAATGCTAGACTCTTCACTGCTTCCACATATCCTGCTCCACTTTTCAGCTCCTTCAGCTTTTTGAAACTTCTTAATATTAGAATATGACAAAACATAACAACATTGCCAAACCCATAGCAAATTATGTTCCAAATTATTCATCTGTCATTGATTTCTGCTGGTTGTAGGATGTTGTACAAATCAGAAACCTGTTAGACACAAAAGCACCCTTAGCTTAACTTCTTAATAAGTTAGTTTTGTTCCTGTTCAAACATTTATAGTGTAAATATGTGTTTTTTTCACTTTAATCAATGTAGCTGTTATGCTGCTTTGCAATTACTGGTTCCATAACATAAAATTAAATTCTGCCACCCGGTTACATTGAAATGTTTTTCAATAAATACATGGGCATGCAATATTATAACTACATCCCGTTCTTTTAACTTCTGTGTGTCACAACATAGCTAATACAAGCATGGTCATGTTAGTGTAACTCTATGTTGTTCATATTTTTAAATTAGATATAGTTTGTGCTTAGATATTTGTTCATGTATCTGTCTCTAGGATTGCTGACCAGTAGCTTTGGTACAACAGTTCGAAGACATTGTTAAGGAAATCATTAATATAGAAAAATATATTGAATTTGCCTAAGTGCAATGAGTTGTGCTGCTTCCTCAAGGAACAAATGACTCAGTTGGAATCATGTGCCAGGTTACAGGCCATGTGAAGTCTGCACAATTTTCCTGGGTCTGTGTGGATTTTCTTCCAAGTACTCCATTTTTCCCTTCCATATCTGCAAAGACAGTATGTTTAAGGCAATGGCTTGTCCATGGCTGATTGACGATTTTTACCGTATTCCACCTGGAAGTGATCTGGCTTTCTGCAACCCTGAAGCAGAATAAAAGGATTTGAGAATATCGTATTATGTTCTGTTACAAATGTTTTTCCAGAAAACTTCTATTTAAGTAGACTGATTATTGTTAACAATCAGCAAAACAGCAATCAAATGTGAGTTACAGTATGAAATGCAAAGCAGAAAATCAATTCAAACATCACAACACATAAAAGAGAATGCAATGAAATGAACGGGTCAAACACTCCAGGCAGAGCTTTATTTGTGTGTGATGTGCTTTATAACAATACAAGAAAGAATGGTCTTATATGCTTTAAAATTTATGCTAGATAAGACCTTTGACCTATAACGTGGACATTCCTATTTTGATCTCATTTCAAAATCTGGTAATAATGTATATGTGCAACCTTTTTTAAATTCAACTGTGGCATATCATATTTTTAAAGAATAAGGAAGATAATCACTTTATCATTTTCACCATTAGAGTCCATCCTTTCTGTTTATTTAGAGGACATGCATTGAAAGACATAGTCTTCAAATTTTTTAAAGGGTAGTCTTTAATTTTTGTTCATAACTAATGAAGAATGGGAGAATAATGAGGTGTTAAATTTTACCAAAATGTATTGCTAACAATGACAATTTTACTTATTTTCTGCCATATTTTACCATATGCACTGTATTCATTTGTGAAGGAGATATAATGTAAAATCTCATTTGATCTTTTAAAATTTCACAACTTACTGATACACATCAGTGATTTCTTTTTCAAACATGAATTAACCAACATGCTTTTTGTTGTCATGGTAATTTTTGCAAATTCAAAATTGTTGCCTGATGGTAGGTCATTGCAGCCTCTGATTTTTTTGGAATAAATGTGTCTGGTATACTGGCTTACTTTGCAGTGGTACATGTTGAGAAATGCTCTATACAAAATATTGTTTAATTGAAGTGTAGGGTGGTATGTAGATGGATGATGACAGATGATTGGTTACTTGGCTTCCTGAGTGGCTACTGTTTGCATGATTGCTGCTTTTTCTGTGTGAGGAAAGAAGTGGTTGTTGATATGTAATATTACATATGAATAATGTGGAAAAACAACTGAATAAAATAAATCAGAACATGTTTTTTGAGGATATCATTTTCACCTTCCTCTAAAAGTCTGCTCAATGGTCTATCAGCAAACGTTCATTGGAACTTCAATACTTGCTGCATTTACTAGCCATAGTTTCTCATTTTTGTACAGTACTAGGGGGCTCCGCCCCCTGCTCACTTTGCTTGCCCAATCCCGGGTTTGGTTAACCAGATATACAATTTAAAGAGATTGTTAATTTCATAGGAATTGTTACATATTCTTTTGATTCTATTTTGCATTGCTTCTCTGTGATCATAAATATACACCTGACCGAATTGTGGTTTCTTTGAAATTAAACTTGTAGTAGATTTAATTGTTGCGGGACCACATATTCTCATAGTGTATGGTCCATTATTGTGTGAATCTACAGTACATTCTGAGCATTGAATGAACGTGAGTGCAAAAAGATTATTGTAGACTCGGATATTTTGCCTGTAGAGTTTGTGGATTTCACTTTCACTAAACAACAAATCTTTTAATTCTTGCGGATACGCCTCTTCATTGGGAGGCAACACTACTTTTCCCTGATGGCAGCACGAATTAGACGATCTACAAGTCTCCGACTTAAACTTTAAAGCCTTTACAATAGCCACATACTTCTGAAATATCACTTATGTCCATATATTCAATCTCTTTTTGCTGTTCCATTATTTCACAGAGTAATAATTTCCATTTGTTTGTGCTAATGCAATCTTTACTTTCTTTTTTTTTAACTTTCAAATTTTTAACCTGCTCTGCATATGTATCGTGCCAACATTTTTTTTGAGCCTTTCGAATTCCACTACTTTCATAATCTCTTACCTGCTCTGCATGTGTTTTGCACCAACGTTTTTGAATGTCTTTATGAAGTCTTTTATTTCTGACCCCGATTGGACCTACGAGGTTTTCAGTTCCACTTGGTCTGGGCTGATTATTACTTTCCTTATTTTCAGAATTTGCACATAGATTATTATTGTTCTTTTTTGCCCTTTTTTCTCTCCAACGCTTTTGGGTCTCTTTTCGATGTGCTGCTCTTTCTTCTTCGCTTAGTCGTTGACATGCCATCTAGAACGCATAAAATTTTTAAGAGCTGAGAGCACATGAAGTGTGTCTGCCAAAAGAATTCCAACAACTGAGAGGTTAGATGTCCGTGATCTTGTTTTAAATTGGTTGTTCTCGCGGGACATCAAAGTATCTTTCCGAGAAGGTCATGTCTCTACCCAAGATTTTTTTATATAATAGAGAGATGTTTTTATCATAAAGCATCAGTGGCTAATAGTTGAGTGTTACTTTTAAATGTTGCTTTTATTTACTTGTGCAAGCAGATTCAATCCACTAAGCTTTACTTTTACCTTAAAGCTGGGATTAGCTAATACTTTTAAACGTCCAGTAAAAACAGGCAAACAGCCAGCTGACGATGAAGAAAATATAACTTCTGAAGAAATCATTTATTTGCTAGGCTGTAAAAATCTGATTCCCAACAGTGCAGTAGGTAAAAGTAAAGGAGAAATTTATGATTATTTAGTGCACAACGTGACAAACAGTTTTCATTAAATGAATATATGCACTAATGTTTCTTAAACTATAGGCACTTCCTTGTTTCCAATGAGCTTTAGCAAGTCACTTAAAATGCCATTCTCTATCAGATAACACAACAATGAAAGTCTCATTTTCCCACCTTCAAGCAGAGCCATAAACTCTGCATCATTTTCTCTAGACTGTTTTGTGTTTGGTAAGAAGTAACCCCAAATGATTGTAAATTGCAATACATTGCCATTTATAATATGAAAGCTACTAATACTGCTAAAAAACTGTTGTGTTGTTCAAAATGTATTTAAAAAAAGAATCTTTAATTCTGATAGTTAAAGCACACAGCTGTAGTGACTTGATAATGTCACATCCAAACTTTTTTTTAAACTTCATAAAATTACATTGCACCACTGCATACAAGGCAAGACATGCCACTATTGTTACATTTCCTTCACAAATATATTTTTTGTCTGTAATAGTCATAATGAATCTCAGATTGTGCTGTTACCCAGACTGTGAAAGGGGAATTATAAATTTGGGTCTAAATTTAACTGGAACCCTTCATAGTAATTCAAGTATTTCTTCTGTCTTGTGTTAATTGTAAAACAGTAATTTAAGTTAAAATAGCTTAGGTGTGAAATTAACAGGTCATTGTTTTCATTTTGAAATTTCAGCATTACAGTATGTTTGATTTTTGGCAGAGACTAGTAAACTCTCACCTCCCACTTCTTTTGTGGAATTTCACTTCATTATGGATACCCTGCAGAGGAAAAAATAATTTCTGCTGGCCTATTTGATTAATGTAATAGTTTGTTTAGCAGTTAGAAAAAATGTTTAGGCAATTTTTGCTGGCATTGAAATGGTGTGGAAACTGACACATTACTTGTATGGAACAGGCCAGTGCTTATTTTTCTTATGTTTTAATATTTTCTGAATGAGGAAATTATTTGCAAAATAGTTAAAGCATACGGCACCAAGAAGCTAATAATCCATGAGCTTTACAGACTGAGAAAACAGTTTAACCATTTTAAAACAAACAAAGAACAGAACAGCATAGAGCAGTCTGAGGTTGTGTATCAAATCTGTTTGAGTTTCACACTCTTCAGAGAAACCACCTTAACTTTGTAGCATTTCTGTGAAGTACAGTAGAGATATGCATGCTTTTGCTTTCTGAATTGTTCCTTGTTTACATTTATCTTTGTGAAGTTTACACAAAATTTTACAGTCTACAAAAGGAAAACGTCACCTTATCGTGGTGGAGGGGTTTGCGTGTCCCAATGATCCTAGGAGCTATGTTGTCCGGGGCTTTATGCCCCTGGTAGGGCCACCCAAGGCAAACTGGTCCTAGGTGAGGGATGAGACAAAGAGCGGTTCAACAAACCTCCTATGAAGAACAAAAATCTTGGACGACGTTTTCCCTTGCCCGGACGCGGGTCACCGGGCCCCCCCTCTTGAGCCAGGCCTGGAGGTGGGGCTCGATGGCGAGCGCCTGGTGGCCGGGCCTGCACCCATGGGGCTCGGCCGGCCACAGCCCGAAGAGGTAACGTGGGTCCTCCTTCCCATGGGCTCACCACCTATGGGAGGGGCCAAGGAGGTTGGGTGCAGTGTAAGTTGGGTGGTGGCCGAAGGCGGGGACCTTGGCGGTCTGATCCTCGGCTACAGAAACTGGCTCTTGGGACGTGGAATGTCACCTATCTGAAGGGGAAGGAGCCTGAGCTAGTGCGCGAGGCCGAGAGGTTCCGGATAGATATAGTCGGACTCACCTCGACGTACAGCTTGGACTCTGGAACCAATCTCCTTGAGAGGGGCTGGACTCTCTACCACTCTGGAGTTGCCCCCGGTGAGAGGCATCGAGCAGGTGTGGGCATACTTATTGCCCCCCGACTTGGAGCCTGTGCATTGGGGTTTAACCCGGTGGACGAGAGGCTGTTGTTTGTGCGTATACGCCGAACAGCAGTTTGGAGTATCCACCCTTTTTGGAGTCTCTGGAGGGGGTGCTAGAGGGCATACCTTCTGGGGATTCCCTTGTTTTACTGGGAGACTTCAGTGCTCATGTGGGCAATGACAGTGAGACCTGGAAGGGCGTGATTGGGAGGAATGGCCCCCCCGATCTGAACCCGAGCGGTGTTTTGTTATTGGACTTCTGTGCTTGTCACAGATTGTCCATAACGAACACCATGTTCAAGCATAAGGGTGTTCATATGTGCACTTGGCACCAGGACACCCTAGGCCTCAGTTCGATGATCGACTTTGTGGTCGTGTCGTCGGACTTGCGGCCATATGTCTTGGACACTCAGGTGAAGAGAGGGGTGGAGCTGTCAACTGATCACCACCTGGTGGTGAGTTGGCTTCGATGGTGGGGGAAGATGCCGGTCAGACCTGGTAGGCCCAAACGTGTTGTGAGGGTCTGCTGGGAATGGCTGGCAGAGTCCCCTGTCAGAAGTGGCTTCAACTCCCACCTCCGGCAGAACTTCAACCACGTCCCGAGGGAGGTGGGGGACATTGAGTCCAAATGGGCCATGTTCCGTGCCTCTATTGTTGAGGCGGCTGACCGGAGCTGTGGCCACAAGGTGGTCGGTGCCTGTCGTGGCGGCAATCCCCGAACCCATTGGTGGACACCGGTGGTGAGGGATGCCGTCAAGCTGAAGAAGGAGTCCTATAGGACCTTTTTGTCATGTGGGTCTCTGGAAGCAGCTGATAGGTACCGGCAGGCCAAGCGGAATGCGGCTTCGGTTGTTGCTGAGGCAAAAACTCGGGCATGGGAGGAGTTTGGAGAGGCCATTGAGAACGACTTTCGGACGGCTTCGAGGAGATTCTGATCCACCGTCCGGCGTCTCAGGAGGGGGAAGCATTGCGGTGTTAACACCGTATATGGTGGGGATGGTGCGCTGCTGACCTCGACTCGGGACGTTGTGGGTCGGTGGGGGGAGTACTTCGAAGACCTCCTCAATCCCACTAACATGCCTTCCAATGAGGAAGCAGAGCCTGGGGACTCTAAGGTGGGCTCTCCCATTTCTGGGACTGAAGTCACCGAGGTGGTCAAAAAACTCCTTGGTGGCAGGGCTCTGGGGGTGGATGAGATACGCCCGGAGTTCCTTAAGGCTCTGGATGTTGTAGGACTGTCTTGGTTGACACGTCTCTGCAATATCGCATGGACATCGGGGACAGTGCCTCTGGATTGGCAGACCGGGGTGGTGGTCCCCCTCTTTTAAAAGGGGGACCGAAGGGTGTGTTCCAACTACAGAGGGATCACACTCCTCAGCCTCCCTGGAAAAGTCTATTCGGGGGTTCTGGAGAGGAGGGTCCATCGGATAGTCAACCTCGGATTCAGGAGGAACAGTGTGGTTTTCGTCCTGGTCGCGGAACAGTGGACCAGCTCTACACCCTTAGCAGTATCCTGGAGGGTGCATGGGAGTTTGCCCAACCAGTCTACATGTGTTTTGTGGACTTGGAAAAGGCGTTCGACCGTGTCCCTCGGGGAATCCTGTGGGGGGTTCTCCGGGAGTATAGGGTACCGGACCCCCTGATAAGGGCTGTTCGGTCCCTGTACAACCGGTGTCAGAGCTTGGTCCGCATTGCCGGCAGTAAGTCGAGCCCGTTTCCAGTGAGAGTTGGACTCCGCCAGGGCTGCCCTTTGTCACCGATTCTGTTCATAACTTTTATGGACAGAATTTCTAGGCGCAGCCAGGGTGTTGAAGGGGTCCGGTTTGGTGGACTCAGGATTGGGTCACTGCTTTTTGCAGATGATGTTGTCCTGTTTGCTTCATCAGGCCGTGATCTTCAGCTCTCTCTGGAGCGGTTCGCAGCTGAGTGTGAAGCGGCTGGGATGAGAATCAGCACCTCCAAATCCGAGACCATGGTCCTCAGCCGGAAAAGGGTGGAGTGCCCTCTCAGGGTTGGGGGAGAGATCCTGCCCCAAGTGGAGGAGTTCAAGTATCTCAGGGTCTTGTTCACGAGTGAGGGAAGAATGGACCATGAGATTGACAGGCGGATCGGTGCGGCATCCGCAGTGATGCGGGCTCTGCATCGGTCTGTCGTGGTGAAAAAAGAGCTGAGCCGTAAGGCAAAGCTCTCAATTTACCAGTCGATCTATGTTCCTACCCTCATCTATGGTCATGAGCTATGGGTAGTGACCGAAAGAACGAGATCGCGAATACAAGCGGCTGAAATGAGTTTCCTCCGCAGGGTGTCTGAGCTTTCCCTTAAAGATAGGGTGAGAAACTTAGTCATCTGGGAGGGGCTCAGAGTAGAGCCGCTGCTCCTCCGCATCAAGAGGAGTCAGATGAGGTGGCTCGGGCATCTGATTAGGATGCCTCCTGGACGCCTCCCTGGTGAGGTGTTCCGGGCACGTCCAACCGGGAGAAGGCCCCGGGGAAGACCCAGGACACGCTGGAGGGACTATGTCTCTGGCCTGGGAACGCCTTGGGATTCTCACGGAAGGGCTGGAGGAAGTGGCCGGGGAGAGGGAAGTCTGGGCCTCTCTGCTTAAGCTGCTACCCCTGCGACCCGATCCCGGATAAGCGGAAGAGGATGGATGGATGGACAAAAGGAAAAAAAACACAGCTCTGATGGAGAAGCAGTGTGTGCTAAAAATGGAAACACCTGGACAATATAGTCTGAAAAAATTTAACTCAGCCTTAGTGTTAAAAGGCCACGTGGTCTTGAGAAAAAATGGATTAAACTGAATGAGATCTTACAGAAAGAATTATTTTCATGGTGATCATTCAGAAATCCTGAACCTCAAATAATTCATTTCCTCTGTACAACATCATGACATTTTAGTTTAAGTTATCCTTATTCTTAGCTTGGAAATATCAAACCTTTACTTCTCTTATTACATCCCATCTTCCTCCTGTACAATTTAGACCACAAGTCCACAAGAACTGAATCACAAGCATTCAGATAAACAAAACAGAATCTCACAGCAAAATTTAGCCAATGCATATATAGGAAAATAAGTATTCATTTAAAGAAAATTCAGTGTTAGGACTGAAATACAGATTTTTTAGTCCTGAACAGTCAACTAGTTAGGGGAAGAATGACTCCAGATGGTGGTGAAAGAAAAGGGAAATTTGTATGTAATAGGGTTCTGAGTTAGATTTAATAAGGACTGGGAGAAGAGAACTGAGAAATTTACAAAAGATAGTTATGTCCCCTAAAAGATAGAAAATTTTGATCTGTTTAGAACAAAAGGTAAGAAAAATAATTTTTTAAGTGGTACTATGATTTTTGAAGTCTATTTTTCTCAACAAATGCTACTTTTATTAAGTAATAAGAGCAACTCTTTTGAGAGTATGAGTTTTTTTTTCCACAAATATATGCCATCCCGTCGAGTCATTAGGGACAAAGATGAACATTCAAACTTTATAAACAAACAATTACAGTATACTTTATGGTTTTAAAGAATCAAACGTACTATACTGTATAATGAAACGTATTAGTGTAACATTTTTAAATAAAAGTAAAATTAAAAGAAAATATGCCTAAATGTACTTGCTGATTCAGCCATGCCAGTTAAATATTCAAATAATTATTAATAGACATTTGTCAAATGTCTTTGCCCAACTCAACTGACTAGATGGGGATATATTACAATTTTCTAGTATTCTAATGAGACATCATGTGCGAAAGAGGTTTTAAGGATATAGGGCCCACCAGAGTCATACATTCAAGAGAAATATCGAAATGCAGATTATGAGTGTAATTAAATATTCCAGTATAACCAAATGAGCATTAGTGGATGTGTGTGAGTGTTGGGGTTGTGGAGGTTACCCCTTCCAGCAGAGACCAGAGGTGACTGACACATTCCTGAAGTTGAGAGTCAGCCAGGGAGGGCAAGACAGAGATGGCAACATCTGGCCACTAGGGGACAAAAAAGTTCCAGAGAGCAACTTATAAGTTCCTGACCAAGAAGCTGTGAAGGTGACTTGGACACATGGGGCCTCATGTATAAACAGTACCTATGCAAGAAAATGTTGCATAAGCCTGTTTCCATGCTCACATCAAGATATATAAAAGCTAAACTTGGCGTAAAGCCACACATTTTCTCAGCAGCCTCAGACTACAGTATGCATAAGCATGTTTCTGCTTGGTTTTGTAAATGGGCAGAACCTAGCGTCAAAGCAGTTCTACTGTTTCTGTGTTGTTTCCCTTTCTTTTTTAGATTTGCATTCACGACGCAGGCATTGTCAGATATATCAAAATTAATTGCAAATCGCTTTCAAATTTAAGGCACTTCATTGTAATCAATCTGTAATGAAATAATGATGCATGGAATAGCCAAACTATTCCAAGTACCGTGGAAGAATTAGAAGAGAGCACGTATTTAGAGATCATATTGATTTCCTGTCCCATGATGATGAATGACTTCTAAATCGATCTAGATTTCCAAGTGCTGTCCTTTTGGAGCTGACTGCTGTTAGAATACTAGGATGTACAGTACACTTTATGATGAAATGCATTAAAGTATGTACATTATATTTTACAGATAAATTCTTAACTTCATTTAAATAATGTATACTGTTAATAATTGAACATGCAGGGACACGAGTAAGCATCGTGAGCAAGACAGGAACAATCCCTAGACAGGGTACCAGCTCATTGCAGAGTGAATACAAGCACACACATACAGTAGTAGCGTCAATTTAGCATCACCAATTCCCTTACCTGGATATCTTTAGAAGGAAACTGAAGCATGCCAAGGAAACCCAACAGGATAACTCCAGGCAGGGAACACCCAAGACTTGATGCCTGTACTGTGAAGCAGCAGCACCACTACTGTGCCACCATGCCCCCACATGCTTAATACATGCTTTAATGCCTTTCATCATGTAAATGATATCAAGTATACATCTTAGTATTCTAAAATGTTCTGTAATATCATGGATGTAAAATATTCTGTGTGGCGATCACTGCCTGTGTGCTCCTGTTGGCATAAGAAAAAGCCTGTTTATGAAGCACATAAAGATTAACAACAATGTCGGGGAACACTTAGAATAGGAAGTATTTAACATGCTACTTTAGTTATGATGGGGTTTGAGAAACTCTAGTAAATTAAACATCGATTTTAAAATGAAGTTTATGATGTTCTATTTTAATTACAAAATAAACTATGCCATTAAAGTCAAAATTTCATCTTTAATCACGAAATAAACAAGATTAAAGTGGAAATCTTGAGATAAAAGTCTTAATTTTGACTTTAATCTTGACATAGACATTTCTTTTCTTCACTGTGTGCCTATTTTTTAATTCTTCTCTGTGGCCCTAATATGCTTCTGTATGACACTCAGACAATGGGCTGCGATTCACATTTTCACATTGACTTTGATATCTGACCACTTCTTTTTTATTTCGGGCACTGTGCGACTTTCTAAACTTAAACTTTTGAGTGCCTCAGCCATGCTGTGTCACTCCATTAGTTTTCTTTTGTTGCTTATACCGCTGCTTGAGCCACCAAATAGTATGTTTTTTCCTTGCCTCCACTTCACTGAGCAGAACATCAATTTCACTGAAATTCTTCTTTTTCACATGTTTCTTTTGCTATTATCTTTTAACAAAACACTAACTGGAATGGGCTATTTATATTGATTTGCATATTCAAATAAGTGAAATTTAGGGAAGAGTCGGGGGGGTTGTTGGCTTGTTCATGTGCGTTGAAATTCATGCTGATTTGGATTTACAAGGCGAAAGGGTGTACAACCTTGCTTATACAGTTTTAAGCATCTGATTTTTTTTCTGTGTGTGCACATTTCTATTTTTGTCCATATGCCATGTCTTAGCTTGGATTCAATGAAAGGCATTATATGTGAAGCCCCTGGACCTTTAAGGGTAATTAAAGGCTCAGAAGGTATAGAGACACTAGAAATTGGTAGAGGGACTTACTTACTAATGTCAAAGTTAAAACTGATCTCTGAGAAGTGTTCTAAATGAATTACAAATGTAAAACATAAAATAATTTTTTGTGTAAGTATTCACTCCCTTTAACATGACACCTAAAACATCAATGGTGCTGCTGATTGGTTTTAGAAGTTACATAATTAGTGAAATGGAGATAACCTGTCTGTCACCTTATCTGGAAGGTTCAGAGTATGGTGAGTCAGTATCGTGGCCTAACCTACACAATGAGGATAAAATAATACTCCAAGCAACTCTATGAAAAGGTGATTGCAAAGCACAAGTCAAGGGATGTATACAAAAAATTAAATGTCCCTTGGAGAACAGTTAAAATAAAACTGAGAAATGGAGAGAATGTAGCACAGCTGGAATTCTGCCTCAAGCACACCATCTATAAAAACTGAGTGATCATGCAAGAAGACAACTAATCAGGGAGGCCATCAAGAGACCTATGAATACCCTGAAGGAGTTACAAGCTACAGTAGTTCAGATTGCAGAAACTGTGGATACAACTGGCTTCATCAGCCACAGTTTCCATGGCAAGCAGCAGGCCCTGGAAGGCTTCTGATGCACTCTGAAAGAAACCTGCACCTTGGGAGAAGATTTGTTTTCCAGCAAGTCAACAACCCCAAATATTAAGCTAATGCTACACAAAAATGGTTTAAAAAAGCAATGTTAATGTTCAGGAGTGCCCAAGTCAGAGTTCAATTAAGAATGAGTGGATGGACTTCAAAAAGGCTGTCCATTTAAGGTCCCCATACACACCGACAGAGCTTGAGTGGTTTTGCAAAGACAAATAGGAAAAATTGCTGAGCCCATATGTGCAAACTTGATAGAGACTTGAGCACAAAATGAAGTCTGTCATGGCTGCCGGAGGTGCATCTACTGAATAGTGCCTTGAAGTGAATACTTATACAATCTATTATTTTGTATTTTGTGTTTGAAATTATTTTACATCTCTTTGCCCAGATATGTCTTCACTTTGGCATTAAACAACTTTGTTTCAGTTGATCAATGTCAAAAAACCCAAATGAAATGCACTGTGTTTCAACATTGTACAATAATAAAATGTGAAACCTTCCAATGGGGCATTCAACACTTTTTATAGGAATTATGTGTCTGTAGCCACTTCATGCATTTGAGTGATTTGATATGAGAAAGCGTGGGAGAGTACATGAAACTTACTAGCAACTGCCTCACCCATCTGACATCTTTCTATGACTCTGTACTGAAACAAACGGATTTGGAAAACACACTAAATGTTTGTTGAATGTTAACTTGATTTGTAAATTGCCTTTCAGTTGCATTTCAGCCTGTGAAAGGTGCATACTAAATTAAGGATAATACATTTTTACAGAAAGAATGATTTCTGGATGCATAAAATTAGTTGACATTTGGGGAGAACTGTGGTGTACTGCTGTCCCCCTTTGACTTCATGGGATTTACCTAATTTTGTTTATCATGCATATCACAAAGATATGCATGTTTGGTTATTTGATGACTCCAAACTGGCCCAGTTGTGATTATATGCTAGGTCATGCCTGTGAAGAACTAATATCCTGTGTGTGGGTCCTACATTCCCATATGAATGAAAAATCAAAAAAGTGATCTCCTTAATATCTTTTTAGTTTCTCCTAGACAATGAATTCAGAAAATAACAAGATGTGTCTCCTAGAAAACAAAACACCACAACATTCTCATATGGACAGTTGTTTGTGGTAATAAAACACTTTTCTATGATTAAAAAGTTGTATTCCTTGCTTCTGAATGATACCATTAGTTGCTCTAATTTATATTTATGTGCTCCACTTACATCATACTCATTCTAGCTGAAAAGGCAAGCAGTGTGGCATAGTGGTTAAGCCTTTGGACTTCAACTCCTTTGGTCAGGGGCTCAAGTCCCACTACTGACACTCTGCGACTATAAGAAAGTCATTTCATCTGGCAGTGCTCCAACTGAAAAAACAAAAGAATGTGATCAATCAAAATGTGCAAGTCGCCTTGGATAAAGGTCACACTCCAACAGCAAGTAAAAATATTAAGTCTTGAAAGAGATTAAAACAAGTTTAGAAAGAAATCTCACAAAATATGACATTTTTTCAAATCAAATTCTCCAGTTTGACTTCTTTTACCTCAGTTGTATCTCATGTTTCCTTTTTGTTTAAAGCTATGTTTCCTATGGAATTTATGGCGAAACACCTGTGACAAAGCTGATTCTCAAATGAAACATAAATGAGAATTTCTTTTAAGTCTCATGAGCCATCAAAGATCAACATTTGTGCAGTGAAATATTCCTACAAGATTGCACCTGATCCTAACATGAATTTTCCTTCAGTCCTGAAATGCATTAAGTGAGTTTCATAATGGATGGCTGTTTTACAGTTTGTAGGAAAACAGTATATGATAAAAGAAGGCACAAAAGGCCTGGCACTGCTGGCAAAAATGCAATTTTCAGTTAAAAATTTTCACCCCTACATGACAATGATGGATCCCGTCAGTTATCTTTTGAAATTACTTTATCTGTAAATTCCTTAAGCAATAAGACTAAAGTACATTCTTTTTACCGAAAGGAAAGCAAGGCGCTGGTGTGGAAAACATGAGGTCATCTTCTTCAACCTTGTCATCAATGCAGCAGCAGAAATTACATCTGCTTCATGTGTAATTTCTATTTGGCAGAATCCAGAATATTGTGAGACGAGTGCAGTTTTCCTGGGGAGCTCTGAGACCATGGAATCACTGATCGATCCCTCTTCGGACTTTGACCCTTCACTTCTGGATGACCACGGGTGCACCAACACGCTCTGTAAAAGTTCTGAGTGCCAGCATCCGCGAACTCTACTTGGCGCTGCTTTGCGTCCTGCCGGGTGGATCGAAACCAGCTGTTTGCTGGTCCATTTACTCAAAACATTAGGCACATCCGCTCTCCCTGCGAACTTCAAGGCATTACACAGTGTTTCTGTTTTGGTCTAAATATAAATACAGACCTCCCCACCCCAAGTCACCCCACCCCCTCCTCGTCCGCCACTGCCGGGCTCTTTTCGCTTCTGTCATCCTGATAGCGAGCAGTCGTGCAAGTGAGACTTTCTGAGGACATTTTCGCTTGAATTAAACTTTTTTTTTTTGCTGGACTTTATTTCAAAGAAAGTCATCGACACATGCAAGCGGACATTTTCTGCTTGACAGGGAGAGCGTAGAAGACTGATAAAGGATGGAGGTAACACATTTTTCTGTTGCTTTTACATAGCGGAACTTAACCGTCTTGAGGCGCTCGTTCGAATATCACGTGCGGTTTTCAGAAGCCCGACACGCACTTGTCTTTACCCAGAGTGTCATTGCATGCCGTTACCTTATCTTTTTTGCGTAGGGGCGGTTGTGCTTTGGTACGTAGAAACTAGACAGTTGTGGATATGAAACTCGGCCGATTTACAAAATTCAGTAACACTTTTGACAATAACATGTGGGCAGACACAAAATGTACCCGTTTAAACGGAAGCTTGATGCACTGACAGTGTCGTTCAGTGAAGCTCAATTGGTGCTGTGTTTCTGTATCACTAAATACCTAATTCTCTCAGCAAATAAATTTTTGGTTTGACTACACTGCATCAGTTCTTGTAGTGCTGGGGGACCTCGGGAGATGCAGCGGAATTTCGCAACAATATCAAAACTGGACACAGCGATACGTTCAGACTGTCAAATTTACAGTATAGCTCTTCTTCCCCTTCACCGTTCCAATTTTTGCCATCGTGCCCCATTATTTATTTTCAAATTCTTGCCTTCAATAATTCCGAGAAAGGCGGATGAAATTTGATTACATTGATTAAATTACAATACTTTTAATACGTGGAACTGGACAGCTCTATTTTTTACTTCATATACGTCAAACATAATATTCACCGTCGAATTCTGTTCTTCTTTCTTTAATGGCTACGATTCTCGTCTTTTTTAATCGGTAAGAGTCTATGTACCTAAGTATGTGCTACACATTTTCAGCTAGTAAGGCTAGTATGTGATCGGCTCAACCTTCTGAATTGTAAACAAAATTTTGTTCATACCTGACATTTTCAAAACGAAATGATCTCTACGATTACTGTCTTTGTTTTTTAAAGAAATTGCTGAAAACATTTTTAACATGCTAAACCGCAGTGACTTTTTACTTATGTGCTGTAGATATTATCAGTTCTGGCTTTATCACAAATCAGTTGCCTCATACACCCATCCATTTCCTGAATATGTTCTTTGCAGGGTCAGGAGGGTCAAAGCCTAGCCCAGAAAGCTGGGTGCAAGGCAGGGACCAGCCCTGGACAGGGCAGCAGGCTATTGCAAGATATATTTGTACATACTCCCACACTCATTAATCGGCCAATTTGAAATCAAAAAATGACTTGACACACTCAATGTTCAGATCACGAAAGGGTGTAATAAAAATTCTTATTTTTAGTACGTTATAGTAATAAGGAGAAAACTGTTGGACTTTATAATGTTTTATAATGTAATATGCATAATTGGTA
The DNA here is from genome assembly GCA_026402145.1 of Polypterus bichir lapradei. Classification (NCBI taxonomy): domain Eukaryota; kingdom Metazoa; phylum Chordata; class Cladistia; order Polypteriformes; family Polypteridae; genus Polypterus; species Polypterus bichir. The sequence goes on from JANRMT010062831.1 coordinate 10,634,353, forward strand.
CCTTCGTGAATGTGAGGCTCCTGAACCAGTAAAACACACTTGTACTGTATGTTTTAGGGCGCCAGAGAAATCAGTAGATACAACTAAACTCCTTGAATTTCTGTTATGCCTTAATCTACTTGTAATGGATAAGTCTTTTACCTGCAACCAATCAACTTTATATGTGACATCATAAAGGAGGAACTGAACAAAATAATCAAGACAAAATCCTTTGTAGAAAAAAAAGACGGCCTTGCAAAATTATTGCTTATGTTACAGTGATCATCTTTTAGAAATAATATTGCATACTTTGTTGTTGCTTTTTCTGTATGTCACAAACCCTAGATGATTTCAGGAGTCACATGGCTTTGATTTTTCAGGTGCACGTTTTTTGTTTTTGTTTCACTTGTTAGATAATTACCCTCATAGTGCTTTTACACATTAATTTATTATGTCAATGGGCCAGTACAATATTTAAATTCCTTCATTATTCCTTTCTTCCAATTTGAGGACGCATTTTTTGTATAATGGAATTATAGAAAGCCAAAGTCTATTCAGAAAACATCAGGCACAAGGTCAAAGCTATCCTCAGACAGGACAAATCTGTCACAAGGCAATCAATCAATCAATCAATTTATTTATTTATTTCATGAGACTTATATACCATATATAACCCTAAAGTACTGCATATAATTTAAATATAATACAATTAAGATAAAACGCAAAAGAAGGCCAAAGGGAGCATTAATTAAATATTGTAGATGGGAGATACATGCAGGTGGCAACCTCTGATTTAGGGGTTTATATTGACACAACGTTGTCATTGTCTAGGCAGTATGCAAAACAATTAACAATATTAATATATATCCTCTTTAATAAAACCCCTGTGTGCGTCCAGGTGTCTGTGTGTGTGTGTCTCCTAGTGAAGTGCGCATGCGCGAGTCCGTATGTGTTCAGTCTCTCCCTGTGCATTCCCTGTGCAGAGAGAGAGAAACATACACACAGGCGTGTGCGCTGAGAGAGAGACACACACACACAGGCGTGCGAGAGAGAGAGACACACAGGCGCGCGAGAGAGAGAGACACACACACACAGGCGCACAAGAGAGAGAGAGAGACACACACACACAGGTGCACTAGAGAGACACACACATGCGCGACAGAGAGACACACACACAGGCGCGCGAAAGAGACACACACACACACACACAGAGAGGCGCGTGCGTGCATTGTTGCAATGTTACATTTCTTGGTTGTTTATTAAAGTACGGATTTTTCAAATGCTCATTTTTTTCCCTGTGCTTAAAACTCCTTGAAAAAAGTGTTTTTTTGGAGCGGTTCGTAGTGCTATAGCGCAAACTCTTGCAGTGTTAGTTTTCTCTGTTGTTCAAAGTTTTCTCAGTGTTATTCAATGTTTTTACATTTAGTTTACTATTATGCTATGCATTCTATGGTATAATTAACGATATTTGTGCTTAAAAACTTAAAAAAATATATTTACATACAGTTTGTACGGTCTGGAACAGATTAATTGTATTTACATACAATCCTATGGGGGAAATTACTTCGGTTCACGACCAAATCGGGTTTCGACCAGAGTTTTGGAAAAAATTATGGTCGTCAACCGAGGTTCCACTGTATTACTGTCAGAGAAAATTACAGACATTTTACAGAAATACAAACCAGTATTACTGCGAGAGAAAATTAAAGGCGCACAATACAGTGATGCATATTACAGCCACATACAAGGTCCCTTGCCATTTAATATAGACTGTTCCTACTAATGTTTATGCACTACTGTTCTAGCGCCTGATATTGTAACGGGCTTAATGTCTAGTATATTATAAAAATTTATTTTATACTTAGACTTTATAATGTACTAGTGAGATTGCATGTAGAGACCTTGGGCACAGTTCTGGTCACTACACTGCATAAATGTCATAGTAGAACTGGAAGCTATACTTAGGAGAGCAACCAAGTGCACCCCAGGACTGAAGTAAATGGCCTACTCTGACAGACTCAAGGAATTAAACCTTTTTAGTCTTAAGTAAAGGACAGGGTTCTTCAAAATTCTCAAAGGCATCAACAAAATTAATTCATCGGAAATTGATCCTTTCAATTAAATACCAAAATATGTATTTAAAGAGAATGGTAGAAGTTAAGGGGAAACGTATTTAAGACCAAAGCCAGGAAGCATGTTTTTACACAAAGTTGTGGGAACTAACTACCTAGTCATGTAGTTGAAGTGGAAAGCTTGACAACTTTAAAAATAAATATCAGGATGAGCTATTGGGACATTTTAGTTATTGGCTAATCAAATGTGTTTGAGGGACTTGATGGTTTCCAGTTGATTGTACAAATATTGCATAATATGTGCACATATAGTACACGTATGTAGAGTGTTCTGATTAGGAATAGCAGAAAAAGTTTGAAATGAGAACCAGGAGTCATATTTATAAAACTTGCTTACACACGGAAACGTGTCTATGCAACGTTCTGCACAAAAGTCGGGATTTATAAAAGAAGACTTGACAGTAGGGCTGGGCGATTTGGCCTAAAATCAAAATCTCGATTAATTGAACATTTTAACTCGAGTACGATTAATGAACGATTATTTTATTTGTTTTTTTATTTTTTTGCCCTCATAGTTCACTGACAAGTTTTGTACAGTAAATATGCTCACATATTACATGTGAGAGATTTTTGAATGAAGGGTGCATTACTTGATTTTAAACTAATTGAAGGAAACACACTGCTATCTGTGATTATTTATTGAACATCAATGTTGAACAACTAAAATTAAAGCACACATTGCCTAAAACGAACAGTCACTTTGTTCTTATAAAAAAAGTAAAAATAAATAACTTGCACTTTTGGAAACAAAATAAATTATTTTCAATGTTTTTCTTATTAAAAGTAGAAAATAAGCAATATCTCTTCTAAATAAAGTAACTCATATATCCTGTAAATAATATTTTAAACAGTGCATTTCTTGCATCTTCTGTAAACAAATATTTTAATGTGCAATGTATCAATGTAAACAACAGATTGTTGTAATAAAAATATAACTCTCTAAACACTGTTGCATGAGGTGATCTTAGCGATCTTGTCATGTCACTATATGAACATGAATTTACTCGGAAATTCTTACTAAGAAACAGGTGCATGTTAACCTTTTCAGGTTTCAGGCAGGACCTGAGGCATGTAACAATGTTTCCGCCCGAACTGAAAACCCGCTCTGATGGGGAGCTAGTAGCTGGTATGCTGAGATACTTTTTTGCCACCTTACTTAGAGTGGGAAAGTGTACATGATGCTTCCTCCACCAGTCCAGTGGATTTGCCTCACAATCCAGCATGGGGGACACCAAATAGCTGCTCATCTCTGCACCGTTGTCTGTCGTAATGGCTGAAAGTTTTTCTTCCGCGAGGTCCCATTCAGAAAGCATATCTTTCAGACCTTGCGCAATTATATCTGCCGTGTGATCGGCTGGAAAATATGCCGTCTCAAGGCATCTCTGGCTCAGCTTCCAATCGTCGTCAATGTAGTGCAAAGTAAGGCTCAAGAATGGGTCCATCGTCCTACTTGACCAGAGATCAGATGTGGCTGCAAAGTGTTGAACATTTTTCAGTTCAGCAGCTACATTTTTACAACATGTCTTGTACATGTCTGGCAGCGCAGTTTTAGAAAAATGTGATCGCGATGGCACAGTGTATCTTCTGTCGAGAGTTTTAACATGGTGTTTAAACCCGCTTCGCTCCACTGTAGCCAAGGGAGTCATATCCTTTGCGATGTAATAACAAATAGCGTCAGTTATTTCTTTCCATCTTGAACTCTTCTCATACTGTGTGGCATTTGTGAACGCTTGTGTTATTGACATCTGCTTTGCGGAGGCACTTGTTGCTGGGCGCTTGTCAGTCTCTTTTTGATTTTTTTTTGAGCCATGCACTGTTCATATTCAGTGACGTGATTGTGCTTCAAGTGTTGAAACAAATTGGTGGTGTTACCTTTGGGCGTCGAAACTGTTTTTCTGCAGTGTCTACATCTGACTTCATTTTGTTCAATGTCATTCTTACTGAAGCCAAAATGTGTCCAAATGACGGAGACTGCGTTTTTCTTTGGTACAAGCTGCTCTTGTTGCTCAGTTGTGTCAGTGTTTAAGCTCTCCATGCTCGACATGTCGGCGGAATAACGTAACAGAGCGGGGTAACATGACTCCACACGCGGTAGTGTTTTTAAAGGGAAAGTAATCGAAATAATTGACCTGGAAAAATTTGATCGATTATAGGTTCTGAATGTCGATTTCGAATACTTTTCGATTAATCGCCCAGCCCTACTTGACAGGAGAACTTGCACTGTATTTACATGAACTCTTACCCATGTGCAAGCAACATTTCTGAGAAAGTGGAACATGACAACACCCTTGATAAAATAGGTAGATGCAGCTAAATGATGACTCAGATGTATAATAATTCTTATCACAGAGCTGGTATTATAATGTGCATGGCATGGCAAACAGATTAAACCTTAAAAGTGAAGCAATTGATGTACAGATTATTTTCCGTAGTACAGAATTCCTTATTTTTGCTTAGTTTACTTTTATGAGGGTCAATGCTGTGTATCTGAACTGAAGAGCTTTTTTGGGTTTTCATCAGTTTATATTGGCTACCTGTTGTCACGTCTCAGGAAAGGCCAACAGGTCAAGAGTATCTCAGCCAAGCTTCAGCTGTATTATGCCTGCTTCACTGAAAACCCTAAATCGACTGAGAAGGAACTTTCATATTGTGTTGGTGTACATACAAGAAAACATAACGTTTTTGCCAACATAAAAAATTAACAACTTAAAAAGTCAATTTGCTGCACTGTCTGGTTTTCTTAATGTTATCAATGAAATTAAGTGCACTCATATTTCAATAAGGGCACCTAGCGACAATGAAGCTGGTTTTGTTAGCAATAAGCAATTACATTCTATTAATGTACAAGTCAAATGTGATGCCAGAATGAAACTGATTAACATTGTGACTTGTTTGCCTTGGCCAACCTATGATTAATTTATTTTGAGGCAGTGTAGTATTGGCAGATGGCTCATGGTGCTGTACATGATGGGTGGATTGTTGGTAATGTAACTGGTTGAACCCTCAGTTTTTCATGTGGCCTATACCACTCATTGTAACATCAATAATGTCATTACATGTGCCAGGCAGTAGTGGCTACCTGCTCAAACTCTAGTGCCATTTCCCAGAGTGCAGAGCACATGGTTTGCTTACTCAGTTGTGGATTGCAACATAGGACTCCTCAAATGCAGGTTGCAGTGTCTGGATGCATCAGGTGTGCTGCTGCTTTACCAACAAATGAAGGGCTGCAGTATTGTGATTGCATATACATGAGGATGGTTAGTGTATTCCATATTTGATTGTGTCAGGTTGGCACCAGGATGGGGTCCAAGTCATTTTTATGTACTCATTTACAAGATTATTATTTATAAAGGGTAAATTGCTTAGAAATGTATGTACACAGGGTTTTATGAATCTGATTTTTTTGGTGAACACATTTTCTTGTTTTTTGAAATACACATACTTTCATACTCAAAAGATTTGTAAATGAAACCCCAGGAGAGCAAATCTAAAACAATAAACACACCAAGATCAAAACCAGAAAATCAGACCAAACCTTCATAAAGCCAAAACTAAGAAATGCAGAAAAAAATTCTAATACTGGAATAACTATAATGTTAACAAATGTAAATTCTCTAGAGACACATATAATAGGGTTGGGCCCAGTGGTAACTTTATACCATTGATCCTGTGATGTCATGCATGTGTACTTCCTGGCTGTTTCCATAGCAAAATAAACAAAGTGGTGTCAAGAGAAGATGCAAAAAATGATAAACTGTCTCAAAATAAAAACAAAACCAAATAATTAATGTCAAAAAGGGATTCATGATCCCAACATTTTAGTTAGCTAAGTAATATGCTAAAGCAAGTTTGCAAAAAGGAATAAAAAAGTGTAAACATTTAAACAAAATAAATAAAAGATAATAAAAAAGAAAGTATGTCTAGGATCACACTAGAGCATAAATATATTAAGCATTGATTAACTTGTGTATTATTAATAATAGCTCAACTGGTAGAGATTCACAAGGTTGCTATCCCTTGAGATAAGAAATGTGTTAAATGTCAAAAATGCTTGTAGTTCCGAGGAAGAAGTGTTTCATGAAGAATCTTTTTAAATACAATGGTTCAAGATTTTTGACAAGTGCTCAGGTGTGAATTACAATATGTTGTTCTCTAGGCAGAGTAGCCAGCACATGCTATAGGAGAAATGACTGATAAAAATAAAAATTTCATTTTGATATCCTTTCACAACTCTATGATATGTATTCATCCATCTATATCCTAACACAGGGTCACAGGGGTTTGCTGAAGCCAATCCCAGCCAACACAGGGCACAAAGCAGGAACAAATCCCAGGCAGGGTGCCAGCCCACCACAGGACACACACCCCCCAGGGACAATTTAGGATCACCAATCCACCTAACCTGCATGTCTTTGGACTGTGGGAGGAAACCGGAGTACCTGGAGAAAACCCACGCAGACAACATGCAAACTTCACACAGGGAGGACCCAGGAAGCGAACCCAGGTCTCCTTCTTGCAAGGCAGCAGCGCTGCCACTGTGCCGCAAGATATATATTAAGATATTTTATTTTTGAAGCATAAATAAGGGTCTGTTCAATAATTAGCTCTCACAGATCCAGCATACTGATTCCAATTCCCAGGTGTTGGGGTTCTTAAAGTTTGCACATTCTTCACAATTTTCCTCCTCTACTCCATTTTTTTTTCCACAGCCACAAGACATGGGAACTTGATTGAGTACCAACTCTAAACTGCCTCAGTGAAATTGTGATTGGGTTTGTGGGGGACCTGTGCCTGGGGCTGGTATTTAGTTCAAGAATGTTCCCTACATGACCTTGCAATGTCATCATAGGCTCCTGCTCTCAGTGACCTTAAATTGAATGAATATAGGGTTTAGTAAATGTGAGATATTCATTTTACAGGTACATGAAAGTCAAGTTGCTACTGTACAGTATTAAATAAATTACTTTTCAGTTTTTTGGAAGAAGGTACTTCTTTAGCAAACACTTTTGCATAACTTTTTTTCTTTAAAATCAAGCCTTTAAATAACATTTACCACAGCTTGTAATAATACCACTTAAAACTATTTTTAGAACAGGTTTGGGCTTTTAATAGTTTTCATTTTCTTTTGAAATGACCAGCATTGCACAAAACTCTCACTGATTAATTGTTCTTTTAACAGTGAAGCAAATGTCAAAATTACATTTCCAAAAACAGCTTTTTAAACTCCTGAATGCTTAAAAAAGTACTACAGTACTTCTTACCAATGCATATTGACCATACCTTTTGTAGCAGTTTTCATATTCACAGGAGGCAGGACTAAACAATGCCTTCCACTATTGGTCTTCAAGACAGGAAATGAGCTGTTTGAACTAGAAAGGAATCAGCTAATTTGATTGCTGTTTATTTTCTGCTTGCTGTTAAAATAACAATCTGATATTCTAAATTGAACATTGATATAATATTACTAGTTTTACCAAAATGTGAATTACAGAAACAATAATGATTATAGCAGTCATGTGAATGAGGGATGTTGTTAAAGTATGTGAGCAGGGTTATTTTTTTATAGTACATGGAGAGTAAAGCGAGAAATACAGTATGTTAGACTTATTAAAGTATTTTTTGTACAACTAAGGGATATGGAAGTTGATCTTCCAGTTTACACAGGCCTTTTTGTTAAAATGAACAAATAAATAAAACGGCAAACTTTTTGTTTACAGTAATCTGCATTATTAATCTGTTTTTTTTATGTGCAAAGGTGTGCTCTGAATCAATGAAAATTCTTCAATACATACATATTGAAGGGGAACTTTCAGGAAAATATAAGCACTTTTTGTTTCTTAGCTTTTTTGCTCAGTAATATTTTTGCATAGAACCAAGAGAAATTTTTGAATATTTACTGACATATTACAGTTCTACCATCTGTTGTGTGAATGTTATTATAGAACATTTATCTATTACAATGTTGATCTTATTTTTTTAGGTTATCGCTATGTTAATGTAACCGGTCTGATTGAGACATTTTAAGGAAGTTGTGTTTTAGTAGAAAGTTAGACTAGTTTCAGACATTGCACTAACACACTTTTCTCAGTCTTCATTAGTTGGACATTCCATCAGAATTGTATTTCCTAATCTTACATTCCTTTCTATTAATACCCACACATGCATCATTGACATATGCATATTAGAGTATCAGTGCTACATTTTATAATACAAATGTTTTTCAAAATGACTGTGAAGGGTTTAAATTATGTTCTAGTAGCATTTAAAAACAGAATTGTAAAAGGAGCACAGTAATACTATAAAAATGAGCACATCTGATAATTTTTATATTCACTTTTACTGTGCATGGGAAACAACAAATATTGACAGGCTCACAAGGCTGGTCCTCAACCACATTACTACTAATAGTGAAAAAAAACAAATGCAGCCATGAAAATAGGTCAATTTAAAGTCGTGCTTAGGTGGGGACTGTTGGGAGAAAACGTACACATTGTGCCATTGAAGGACTACTTTATCATTTCTAATCTAATGAAATTACAATGGCTTCAGGCTCCTCTTCCAGGTAAAGAGTGTTTACAAACAGAATTATATTGCTCAGTTTGGCTTTGTTACAGAAGCGTACAGCAAAAGGCTTCATGGCCATATAATCATTGCACACAGTCTGAAAAGTTGTGCATTTCTTACAGTTGCTTGAATAAGCATTTGTAGTGTGACCACAAGGGGGCACTGAAGGTGAACTGAAAATGTTAACACTGAGATCAACACTACTTAGATTTCAACCTATCTTAGACAGATAGCACAGCTAGTATTTTTTATACAACTGGACAGCCCTAGATCTTATTATTAGTATCACAAAACCCAAACACAAAAATAGTTTAACATTTACAACTCCCCCACCACCCCATGAGTGAAGCTGCCTACCGCAAGTGTTCAGAATACTATAGCAGTCTATAGTCTGAGCAGCCACCGAGCAGTTTATGCTTTGAATAAACTGCCTTTCAGAAGTTGTTAATGATAATGTACACCAACAGTAACATACAGTATTGTATTTGGCATGCAAACAGAATAACAATTAAAGATAAAGTGCTGCACTTGTAACATTGTTTCAATTTGACAGAAACAACAAGGGCAGATGCAAATATTTGTTCAGCCTGTTCAGTTCTTTTACACAGCCTGTTTGGGATGCGCCAACACACACTGCAGTCAATGAACTGCGTTCAGATGTGATCTTTTTAAAACATGCAAAGGTAAAGTCACATAAAGTCTAAGCATTTATGTTCATTATCTGTAGCTTAACTGCCTTTGAAAAGGAAGAGTAAGTTTTTTGTTGTGTAAAGAAAGGACAAATCACTGAAAATTTCTGGCTACTGTGAAATAGATTCTACACTCTTGGAAATGTTTTTTCAGGCTGATGCCATAGGGAATCCATTTTTTTGGTTCCCAAAAGAACCAGTCACACAAAAGTTCCAGAAAGAACCTTTGTTTATTTTGATCCATTAAGGGTTAACGTAATATATAGATGGTAACATATTTGTGAAATTACAGTGGTTGCTGATTTTAAAACAACTATTGCTGCATTCAGTAAGTCAGGTTATGTTCAGGTTTTCCTGATTTTAGTGTTCTATTAAGTAGCCTGCTATACATTAAAAATTTCTGTTTTGGCCACATAATAGGAACCTTTTCAAAGTTCAAAGAACTAATTTCATATTGAAAGACCCTTCCCAGATTTAAATAATTGTTTGTCAATCAGTGGTTCCACGAGGAACTACACAGCCCAGTAAAGTGGCATCTATGAACCATTATCAGAGTGTAGTTAAGCTAAGAATGCAAATTTGGCTTATTTATGAAATCAGGAGTTTTCTCAGCTGCACTGTCCTCCCCTTTGGGGATCACACCATTTGTGTATGCATGGAATCCTGTGTGTTTTATCAAACTCCATCACTCAATATGTTGGCCCCTGATTGTACCCTGATTGGTGTCACATCTACCAATGCAGATTAAGTTATTGAGCTCCCTTATTGGCTGATCAGATCTGCCATGTGATTAATCAGTTGGGATCTAGTAGTGTGTGACCTTTCTATGTTGTGTGACAAATTTTGTAAGTTGTAATTATTTCAAGTGGAAGTTAAGAGAAAAATCCTTAAATCCTGTTTTGAATAGGTTCTTAGTTGACATTCCACTGCTGGCTTCAGCTATGTGAATCTTACTGAAACTGCTTTTGATGTCTAATGCTGAAAACGGTTTTGTTCTGTTAGTTTCAACATAACATTGTTAGATGTCAGTAGGATATATTTTGCACACAACCTCTTCATTTAGCCATATCCTGTCAACACAGATCCTAAAATTGACATTTCCCTTTTTCAGTGAGAGCCCATACAGATTTCTTCTCTTACTTCTAATTGTTTTTGTTTTCTTAACTTCCTCATGATCTTCATTTTGATGATATATGTACTTGATATTTTCTTTAGTAGTATTTTTCTGCTGAATATTTTCAAAGTTTTTAAGGATTCAAACATGTTTAGACTCATTATCAAAGCCTTTGCAACAGGCATGTTACAATCTAGTAAGCTGTCTGTTAAGCACTCTTAAAACAAAGCATAGGCAGATTTGAATTTCTTGTTTCTTGTTTTCCCAAACAATGTATGTTAGTATTCCTCTAGGAGAGCATAAAAAATATTTATCTTCAATAACTGCAGTTTTTTTTTTTTATTAAGGCCTTTTAACTTGCATTTGACAGCACAGTATCATAGTCTCCACTGGCTGTTTTGATATCTGGGATTCTTTATTACACCTTTTACATTTATTTTTACTCTTTTTCTCTTCATTGTGTATTACAGTTTTCTGTTGACTTGCTTTGCCTTTGATCCCTTGAACTATTTTGCTTAGAGAATTTCACCTTTTCAGTTTGTAAATGTCTGTATCCTCAGTTTTATTAGTCTTACATACATCATGTTTTGTAGCAACAGTAGTTTTTTTACTGACAGAGAACTGTTTTATGTCTTTTAAATATATATTGTTATGGATAGATCTTCCTTTTTTATCAAGGTTCTATATTCTGACAGTTAATGTCCTCTCAAAAGTTTTACTGAGAAATTTTTAGAGAAAGAAGTATATTTCACTGCTGAACAAAGTGCTTGTCAAACTTTTCCATATCATTGCAGTTATCCCATTTTCCTTGTTAAAAGCATACACTTTTAGTATGACTTCCTTCTCTGTTCCTGTGTAATAAATTAGAGTGCTGACCTGCTTATTGCAGTTCAGTAACCACAAAGTGAATGTCCTTCAGCAGTGAAAACTTTCTCATCTTTCAACTCTTTTTACAATATTATTTTATGAAAGCTCCAGCTAAGGCTATAATATTTTTTTTCAAGTTGTGTTTTCTACTTTTGGTACTATGTCATGAAAGCACAAGGATGAACTATAACACAGATGCAGGTCCACCTACCAGTTATACTCTATGATCTATATAACATGCTATTTCTGTGATAACTGTACCTAATAATTTGTCAAGCCTCATTATACATAACTTCAAGTAGCATCAATAAAAGTTATTTATTAATAAAATAACCTGTTTGACTAACCTTTTTAAATATGCTTCTTTCTCCTATATTGGAGAGTATGTTTACTTTTAATAATAGATCAGGGAAGACAAATGCTAATTTATTGTTTGTAATGTTTTGACATCAATGTTAGCATAGTAGTTAGTGATCTGTGTCACAGTTTCAGGTATCTGAGTGGGATTATCATCCCCATTGCTGTCTGAATATTCTCCCTGTGTCAGTACAGGTTTCCTACAGATACTCTTAAATTCCAAAGGCCTGTGTGTTAGCTTGACTGATGACTATACACTTTCCTTTCAATGTGTACTGTGCATGTGTGTGTGTCTATGTGCTGTGATTTTGGCTTGCCTCATGTTCATAGGTAGTTTCTGCATTGTATTAAAGGAATAAGCATGTTCAGAAAATGGATGGATAGATGGATGTATTTCCATAATAATCTTGTAAGGGCAGTATTGTAATTCACTTTGAATAACATTTTTTACATTTCAGTTGTAATTACTTTTTAATATGGTAACACAAAATAGGCCTTTGATTTCAACTATTTATATCTAGTAGACAAAAACATATTAATATCCTTTGAGAGTTGATATGTGTAATATATAGCATACAAAAAAGCTTAAAATCCATGTCTGTCAATACACTGCTTTGTATTATTATTTCAAATCATTTGAAAATAAGTATTATAAAAATACAAATTGAATTATACAGTAAATTCATTATAAGGTCTTATTTGCATTTTACTTCAACAGTTCCTTCAAGCATTAAATTTATTTGCATATTTCCTAGGTAACTGGCAGCACAATCACATAATTTTTGCATGAAAGTGGGTTGTGCACTAAGGTGTGATTGTTTTACATCAAAGTTTGTGCGTCGTTGAACTGATGGAAAGTTCTTTTTTACGTTTTTGCCTTTCATTCATTTATTTTGCATTAGCACGTCCCGGAATCTGTTCCAGAAAGCAGGACTAGTGTAAAATCCGGTTACAGTTAGTCGGGATTCATAGGAATCAGGCTAATTCCATTGTAGAAAACCTGGATTTAGCTAAACTTGCACTTCTTGGACAAATTAAGCCAGAATTATGTGATCTATAGGGCCAAAGATGTGGATAACTTGCTAATCTTGCTTTTTGGAACGGGCTCAGGATTTTCTTGTTCCAGGAAGAAAGATTTAATGAAATATAGCACACTTACTGGGGCAACCAAATCTTTGAAACTAACCAGCAAATAACATGTATTCTTTGATGTCGTAATAATTAAGGAGCAGAGCATTTGTAAAATCAAAGTATGTAATTATCCTGTCAGAAATGATAATCCCAGGTACACCATTTAACAAGCCTTCCCTCCAAACAATCAACATAAAAGCATGATTCCGTTATCAAATTTTGGCATGCCCAGAAGAGTGTCTGCATGAATGTTATTGTTTTGCTTTTGAAACTTTAATATATTTGAGCAGCATGATATGTTCACTGGCACACGTTATGGCTGTTCGTTGCCCTCAATGCAAATCGTAGACATTTTCTTTTTCTTTCTGTTCTTTTTTATTTTGTAAAGGGCAATTTTCTTCACAATATTTGAGATGCGGGTGGCACGTTGGCGCAGTGGGTAGCGCTGCTGCCTCGCAGTTAGGAGACCCGGGTTTGCTTCCTGGGTCCTCTCTGTGTGGAGTTTGCATGTTCTCCCTGTGTCTGCATGGGTTTCCTCTGGGTACTCCGGTTTCCTCCCACAATCCAAAGACATGCAGGTTAGGTGCATTGGCAATTCTGAATTGTCCCTAGTGTGTTTGTGTGTGCGTGCCCTGCAGTGGGCTGCGTGCCCTGCCCGAGGTTTGTTTCTTGCCTTGCGCCCTGTGCTGGCTGGAATTGCTCCAGCAGACCCCCGAGACCCTGTAATTAGGATATAACGGGTTGGATAATAGATGGATGGATGGATAATTGAGATGCCCCACATATCGGCAAAGTAATACACAAAGAGTTCCCAACTTTAAAGCAACATCTTCTCACACACACACACAAACGCAGTCTGTCTTTCTAAGGCAGCAATAAATAACAATTATCGAACAGGGATTCCAGAGAGTCACAGGTAGAGCAATAACATTTTAACAGCTGTGACATGTTTGAGCAGTAATAACTGATAATAGACTCAATGGTGGAAGATGCTGCTTACTAACTTCTGTAGAGTCCTTTCCCTTTTAAAGAAAAACATCTGAAGACTCCCTTCATTATGTGGCACCTATACCAAAGATGCCTGTTAATACAGTTTCAAATAAGGGTTCTGCGATGGAATAAGCTAATTATTTTACTTATGCTTTGTAATATAATTAATTTTGCTGATGCCTTTTACAAATGAAGTGCAAGTATGTATATCAGATAGTACAAATATCAATGAGTCTTCTTATCCGTTCTTAAGATAATATATAGATGCCACACACAAAATTACTGTACATGTGTTGAGGCCAGATATCAGGGATCTCAGGTTTGAACAGAGTAACCATTCAAAATGTAGGTACTGGGAGTCCTCTGTTGCAGATTTGTTTGTGAATGTGATTAACCTTTGCTTTCATTTGTTATGTAAGTATAATTACTGGGCAATACTGGGTTCACTGCCTGGCAGGCAGGATAACATTTGACAACTTTCACATTAATGACTAGAACAACTCTTTGAATTCAGTACAGTTACTGTCATGGGCCTTACACTTTTTTGATGGTATTAAAATTGCAAAAAATTAAATGCATTGCTTATTTAAGGGAATTTAACATTTCAAGTAGAGTAATATTGATAGAGGTACATTTTGCACAATGCAACAATTTAGCCTACACATCTTACACAGATTTCACTGATTAACTGTTTTACATATTCACTCTGTCAGTGATTTTCTTCCACATCATCTCCCTTTCATTGAGTGCTGCTGCTGAATTGCACATCTTTTTGAGGATATGTCGATAATCTTCAGGCACTAACTGTCCCGAAGACATATTGTTCTGCTGGCGTGAGGGTTGTTCCCTGTATTTCTCAGACTTGTAGTCTATGGTTGATCTGCTGTTCAGTGCTTAACTTATAAGGGCTTGTAAATTTTGCTGTGAATGTGCATTAATCCAGATCAACCTATTAGGGATTGCATGAGCCGATTAAAATGCGGTGTTTTGGAACCTGCTAATCTGCTGGTGTGAAATTATACTATAGAAAGCTGTTATCTAATATTGCTTTCTAGAACATGCCCCTGGTCCGTGACATAAGAGTTATTTTTTGTGTTGACATCACTGTAAGTGCTTCCAAAACTTATCTTTTGTTTTTATTTTAATGAATAAATGTCTGAGATTATATTTTTACATTCTAAAGGTATATTATAAACTAATAGTTACTCTTCCACTAATTTTTGAATGTTTATAATTCATGAATTAGATTTCTTCTATAGCTCTACACAGGTTTGGTTTTTAAAAAGATATATTTTTGCCAGCGGATTTTGTAAATATTAAGAAACTCTAGGTTGGTTAATAATGTAATGCTTTTCTACCTATTCAAAGCTCAAGCTAAGGTAAACTGTTAAATAGGGTTTTCAAAATACAAAACCTTAACATGGTACAAATGATAAATCATAAAGTTCATTTGTTTGTTAATTTTAAATGTCAGTTTCAGTTTACCAAATTGAAACAGGACGTGGTCAGCTCTGCAGAAACAGAGGCATAGTAAAGTTTTATCTACATTGAAACTTTTTTTTTTTACCTCATTTTAAAATATGCTTGACTGCAGAACAAGCCCTGAAGTCTCTTTAAAAAATGTGTAAATGACATGCTTTTAGGAATATTTATAATCTATCTGAATTAAGTTATTGGGTCTTCTGTGCTGTGACAGAAAGATCCAGTAGTTAGTAGTTATTAGATAGAAAGATTGTTCAGTAGTAAGTTTAAATATTGTGGTAACTTTAAAAATGAAACAATGAATGATATCTTGACTTGCGTAATATATGTTAATAACCTAATCTTTGGGTGTACTGAATGCATAATGTGAGGTTTTACGTGCTGAGATTCAGTTCCTTTCTTTTCACATAAATGCAGTATTTTTAAATGTTTACTTTAAAACAGGTTCTCTGAAAGTGTAGAACAGATTATCAAAGTGACAATCCACATGGCAATACGAGGTGTGGCAGAAAAGTAATGAGACTGATTTTTTATTTACCAAAGTTTTTATTTTTTTCAAACATCAATGTTATCCCCTTCAAAGCATTCCCTTGGGCAGCTACACACCGATGGAGCTGTTGTTCCCACTGTTGGTAGCAGCGCTGGAAGTCTTCAACCGGTATGGTCTTCAGCATGTCCGTTACACTCTTTTGGATGTTTTCTAAAGTCCCGAAATGACGTCCTTTGAGGACATTTTTCAGTTTAGGAAAAAGGAAAAAGTCACACGGACTGAGGTCAGGTGAATAAGGGGGCTGGGGAATCACAGGAATGCCTTTTGAGGTCAAAAATTCTGTTATGGAGAGGGCAGTGTGACATGGGGCGTTGTCATGATGGAGCATCCATTTGTCTGCAATGTCTGGTCTCACGCAAATGACCCTTTTTCTGAGCCTTTCAAGGACGTCTTTATAAAAAAGTTGTTTGACAGTTTGTCCTGGAGGAACAAATTCTTTGTGGACGATTCCCCTTTTGTCAAAAAAACAAATCAGCATTGATTTGATCTTCAATTTACTCATTCAAACTTTCTTTGGTCGAAGAGAGTTTGCAGTGTGCCACTCCTGACTTTGCCTCTTGGTCTCAGGATCGTATTCAAAAATCCATTATTCATCACCTGTGATCACACGACTAAAGAAATCTTGCTCATTAGCGATTCAGTCAAGAAGATCAAGACACTTGTTTTTTCGATTGTCCTTCTGCTCAATTGTGAGGTTTTTCGGCACCATTTTGGCACAGACCTTTCGCATGTGCAAATGTTCAGTCAAAATTTGATGAATGGTAAATCTGTTCAAATTTAATTGTTCACTCAACATTCTTAATGTTAAACGACGGTCTGATCTCACAAGTGTGTTCACACGTTCGATGTTTTCATTGGTTTTCGAAGTTGAAGGCCTCCCTGAACGGTGTTTATCTTCAACGTGTTTTCTGCCTTCCAAAAATGATTTTTGCCAGCGAAAAACTTGAGCTTGGGATAAAGAATGTTCCCCATAGGCCTGTTTTAACTTTTTAAACGTCACACTTGCCGATTCTCCAAGCTTAACACAAAATATAATGGCACAACGTTGCTCCAAATTCCGCTGTTCCATTTTGCGTGACGCACAACCAAAAACACAACTTCGCTAATAGCAGTCACAAAAATCACGTAGTTAACGGAAGGAGTTGAAACTTGCACTGAGCTATGGGAGGGTACTGATACACGTGCTCTATCAAGGACAACAGCGCAGTGTTGCCAGATCGCTTGCAGTGTTGCCAGTCTCATTACTTTTCTGCCACACCTCGTAGTTTATATATAAACATTAGCTATTCATAACAATAGCAATATATAAATGTAAGATGAGCAAAATAATTTCCAATCATTCCATCTATTTTTTATTATCAAACAGTAATCTTGTTATAAACATGAGAACAATTATTCCTTTATGCTTTTGTGTTTTTCTTTTTTGCTTTTTGAATGCTGTTATTTCAATATAGTGGGTTTTTACTGATAAACTAGTTACTCTCAATAGGGTTGTGCAAAATTGTGAAATTATGCTGTGAAACCTACATAGACTTTGAACTAGGTGATTAAAATAATACTAGCATCTGAAGTTCTGTGTACTTAGAATAAAAGAAAGGCTACAACAAATTGTTGGGAGAGTTTCGTGCCTCTTTCACCATATCACCGTGGGGGAGGCTAAAGGACAGGAGCACTGCACTGCTAAGACTGTATTCTGTTTAGAGAGATAATATGGCTGTAGTAGGTTGGGGTCTGAAAATTTGCAGAGATACTATTAGCTTCTTTAATTTTTGTTCACTTAAGATATTATTATTGATTGCAAGGCCTATCATATGAAAATGTTCAATAGTTTAATGCAAGGAGAGTAAAATTGATTTCCATCGGATTCTGACCTCTATGACCACAAATATAACAAATGTTTAGATGTTCCTAAGAATTATGAAGTGTAGTAAGAACAGATTATTGTCATTGTTCATTAAACCTTATTAGATGGAACATCCAGGATCTGAACCACTTACTGAAAAGAAAGCTTTATCACATTAGTCTGTTGAAGTTAAATTTAGTATTTTAATACAAGACACAATTAAATGTTTAAAAAATCAATGAAGGTAGAAGAAAGGATGGGTTGGATAGTTTTTTGATTATGGCAATAAAATGATGTGATCCTCTGACTCAGAAGGTCAAAATATTATTGTAAAAGGAAAATTAAATGAAACTAGGCTAATTCTATTAGTTATTACACACCAAGGGGGTTGCTAAGGAATTCATAGCTATTTTTGTGTATGTTTTGTCTAGTCTCCAACATATACAGATACAATATACAGATACTGTATTTTCCTATGACTCACACAAATATAATCATATTTCAAATATCGATGAAAACTGCCCATTGCTGAGCTTTACAAAAAAGACTGACCTTAAAAACAGAATTCAGTTTATTGACTGCAAAAGAAATGGAATATTTATTATTTAAATCATCTATTATGAACATGCAAAAGGATAATATGATTCTAGTATAATAAGCGCAAAATTCAAAACACTATCATAGAAATCAATAGTGCTGTTGTAAGCAAAACTATTGAACATAGTGAGATAATGTGTAATTGACACATTTAAGGAAACTTACAAGACAATGTATTATTTAATGTAATTAAAATGGTGCTTAAAACTTCTTTAACAAAAATAAAATAGACTTACCACAACTCCTGGCATGTCTTAGACTGTTAAATCCCTATAAAGGTTAGATATGTTAGCAGACAGATGTGTGATAGAGTTGTTCTCTGGTTATACCTCTTTCCCTGTCTTGAACCCCCTGTTTCTAACCACTTGACTCCTCTTTATATAAATTGCCAGGCTGCCTACGTTGCCTCTTAAATTTAACTGCTCAAGTAGTTTCTAATAGTAAGATAATCTTACTATTTTGACTGTGAGACAATTGTCCTGGTGGCTACAAAAAATCCATATTTTTTCATGTTAAAATTAACATAGTCATTTTTTGCAAACTTTATTACAGCTGTAAACCAGGCAAGCTTTGTCCCATGCTATTAAATGGGCCCATGCTACCGGGTTGCAAATGTTCCTTCTTTATCATGCTCAGATTAAACTGAGTCACTTCTCAGCGAATTTAATTATCACTGTTCGGAAACAGGCTATTGTGGGAATTAAAAACATGCACATTTCAACTGTATCACCTGCAATGTTGTTGTGACTACTGTGAGTGGTGAGGGCTTCCTAAACCATGTTACACACTTGTTTCTGTTTTTCTGATGTGGAGGGATGTTCTCGGCTAGTCTCTCACTGCTATGGTACCTTTCCTTAAGCTATTGTATTTCCCAGAAGACTCTCTCCATATAGTGGGTGGGGTTTGCCGTTTCTCTCCATGTAAGTCTGGTGAGAAGGGTAAGAGGAGAATTTGCCCTGGCAAGGGTATTATTAACTTGGTGTCACTGTGCAATTGATCTCTGGCATCATCTTTGAGGGTTTACCTGATGTTTGTTCAAAATGATTTCGTAGGTAAGGACATGAATTGAAAAAAAGTAAATTAAGTTGGAATTGATGGGCTGCAGTGTAAAAAACCAAGACAAGCCTACCATTTTTTAAATATCATCTGGATGTCTGGAAAGGTACACAAAAAGAAGACATTTCTGGAGAATCATGGATATGGTTAATCTAACAGGCTACTGGGAGTCAAGTACTTGCATCAGTTTATCTAAAATCTGTTATGGGTTTGTCCCTGGTCTCTGAATTTACTTATTTTGAATTGAATTAAATTAACTTATTTTGCTGTTTTCTTTTGATGATTTTTGGCCATTTTTCTGTGTAAATGTCTATTCATGTCCTTTGTTATTTGTAATTAATGTGCTTTGAGTTTCTAATTATTGTGTTATTTTTATGTATGGTTATTATTAAAATAGCTAAAAAAATAAGGTCAAATTATTTACATTAAAAATAAGTAAATATTTAAATATTAAAACTTATGCAAACTATTTTGGGTGTAATATGTTATACGCATGTGTTTTTTAAACTTAATTATTATAGCAGTGGCAGTAGTGGGGGCAACAGCAAGAACAAAAGCCAGCCCTCATAAGTAAAAAAAAAAAAATCTTGGTGGCATTTGGACAACTGTTACATAAATATAAGAGCTATCTAAGCTCCCCTCAGCTGTGGTATGTAAAAGGGAAACATTTGCACAGCTATCTTGTCTTTAATCTAAAATTAACACCTGGATGAGCAAGTCCTTGGTCGACCAGGAAAAGGATCCTAAATTCTTATGAGCTACATGTTGCTAGCACCATGCTTTGCTGCATTACTGTTAATGTTTTCATTTGTTTTACTAACTGTAAGCATACAAAGCATGAAGTGTTTTTGACTTGTGCATTGGCAAGTGAATACTGCAGTGGTCAAATGAAAGGGATGCTTGAAAACACAGCTTTTCACAAAAGTTTAATTTTATGTGCTTAGCAAGTAATAGGATAAAAAAGAAGGAAGAACTGGACACACTTAGCACTTCCTGTAATGCACATGTTAAACCCAGACAAAACTGTCCATGATTGCTTAAATATGTTAAACTCAATCGTTATTTCATTTTCCCCTGGCTAAGCAACATTTTGGTTCTTAAGGTGAGAAACTGTAAGGTCACTAGCCATCTCCTTTTTATATAAATTATAATTAATAGTAAATTATATAAGGCATTATGAGTCTAATTTCTTACAAACAAATTAACTGAATGTAGTAAATGTTGCATTGCAATAATCTTTGAGTATTTAGTACTAATTTTAAGTTTTAATTAGCAGATTTTATTAATAGCTACTTAAAAATTCTGTAAAATGACTTTGGGTGTTAACAAGAAATTAACAAACAATAAAGAGCAAAATTTTAAAGCAAGCCATCAGCCACACAATGCAGAGAGAAATCTATACTAATAAAAGGCAAAGCCCTCACTGACTCACTCATTCACTGACTCACTGACTCATCACTAATTCTCCAACTTCCCGTGTAGGTAGAAGGCTGAAATTTGGCAGGCTCAATCCTTACCGCTTACTTACAAAAGTTGGGCAGGTTTCATTTCGAAATTCTATGCGTAATGGTCATAACTGGAACCTATTTTTCTCCATATACTGTAATGGACAGTTCAGCTCGATGGCCGTGGGGGGTGGAGTTGCGTGTGACATCATCACGTAATCACGTGAAATGACTATGAACGCAGTAGTAGAAAACAAGGAAGAGCTCCAAAGAGCGCTGAACAAAAAACGCCATTTCACAATTGAGAAGGCAGCAAAAGATTATGAAGCGAGTGATGCATACAAGCACATTCATAAGTGCAGCTACTGCGGAAACAAAGCACGGTGTGAACCGTAAGTTTAAATTAAGTTTATAGACACACTCTCCCTGCCGTTTGTCGACGAATATGGTATTCGCGAGATACAAGTTTAATGAGAAGACACGAGGTATAAACGAGACTTTGGATCACTTTGTAATGGAGTTAAAATTGCTGTAGCAAGAAACTTTTAAGTGCCGGGTCTTAGCTAACATTAAATAAAGCCGTTGACATCGCGAGATCGCACGAGCACAGCTGAGAAGCTTCGATGCATGTACTCCGAGCGGCTCACGTCAACTGACTTTGCAGGACTGGAAAAGATTAAATTAAGTTCATACACACGCTACCGCTAAATTATTCGCAGGCAATTTCCACAACTTAATACTGGGAATGCCTGTTGAACATCTTACATTCACGAGTACCGATTTGGGTGGTGAACACTTGGATGAATGAAACCTGTTATCTTTACAACAGTTGACAAACACGGAATATAACTTGAACACAACACATCCTCCAAATACGAACCTGATTGAAAGAAATAATGATAATGAAATCCTTGATGACAGCAACACTCATAACGGTCAGAAAACTATTACATTGACAATCATGTTATGTTATTTTTAAAATGTTTCCTTTTCTTAGCACAAGCACAGCTGAGAAGCTTCGATGCATGTACTCCGCGTTAAAAAAAATAGCGCATTTAATCACACTTTGCATTCCAAGCAAAGGGGAACATTTGTCAATGCATGATTTCCTGGTACATCGATTACATTGATGCACAC
>JANRMT010062831.1:10661285-10683316 GCA_026402145.1 Polypterus bichir lapradei
AGGGGGCAATTACTTTTTCACACAGGGCCATGTAGGTTTGGATTTTTTTTCTCCCTAAATAATAAAAACCATCATTTAAAAACTGCATTTTGTGTTTACTTGTGTTATATTTGACTAATGATTACATGTGTTTGATGATCAGAAACATTTTGTGTGACAAACATGCAAAAGAATAAGAAATCAGGAAGGGGGCAAATAGTTTTTCACACCACTGTATATGTATATATATGTGTATATATGTATATGTATATATGTATATGTATATGTACTGTATATATACAGTATATGTGTGTATATATATGTTTATATGTGTGCGTATATATATATGTACATATGTTTCTAAATGCACAACATGATCAAAACTAGGGATGCATGATAATATCAGATTTATATCTGTATTGGCAGATAATGGGTTAAAATAATTTTATCGGCATCGGACCGATGACTAAATTGGACCGATGATTCGAACCGATATTGATGACGCATTCACTGTGTTCCGGATGTGCCAGACCTTTAGGCGACGCTGGGCTACTGTGCGAAAATGTCTGCGGTGTGGAAGTTTTTCAAAGTGAGTGAGAGCGACATAAAATATGCCATTTGCAACACTGGTTCGACTAATGCTTTGTGTGGAGGGACCAAAGTGTGAAATTTCAATACCACCAACTTACTTACACACTTGAAGACACGCCATCCTGACAAATATACAGAATTCCTCAGAGCAAAAGAGGAGAATCCTGCGCCACCGCACACAAAATCAAAAACTGCAGTTGCTCAACGTGTTGATCAGTTACTTGAAAAATCAAAGAAATTTGATAAAGATAACCCTAAAGCTCATACAATTACTGCAAAGGTGATGGAATTTATTGCTCTGGATCATCAGCCATTTTCTGTTGTAGAAGAAACGGGATTTCAAAGGCTGCTTGAGCATCTTGAGCCCCGTTACCAGATACCCTGTCGCCGTTATTTTTCTGACATAGCGCATCCAGAGTTACATAAGATTGTGGAAAGTCATGTGCACAAACTCCTTGCTGAAGATGTCACTGCCATAAGCTTTACCACTGATATATGGACATCTGATATGAGTGCTATTAGCATGCTTAGTTTAACTGCTCAGTGGATCGACCGCAAATTTGAATTGCAGAAAGCAATCTTGCACGCCCAAGAATGCTCTGTATCACACATGGGTGCTGCACTCTATGTTGCATTTAAAAGAATGTTTGAAACATGGAAAATACCCAAAGAGAATGTTCATGTAGTATTACGAGACAATGCATGCAACGTTGCAAAGGCTATGGAGGAATGCAGGATCCCAAGTTTGCCATGTATGCCTCATACTTTACAGCTTGCCGTGAACGATGGCGTACTATCCCAACGCATATCTCGGATACAATAGCGATCGACAGAAAAATAGTCGGTCACTTTAAGCATTCACAATTAGCCAACTCGCATCTCAAAACTATACAAACTGAACTTGGTATGCAGCCGAAAATGCTTCAACAAGACGCTTCGACTAGATGGAACAGCACATTCTATATGCTGCAAAGCTTGCTGGAGCAGAAAAGAGCCCTTGGGGCTTATGCCTCCGATTTTGAGTTACTTGCAACTCTAACGCCTAATCAGTGGGGTTTGATCGAGAACATAATCACACTCCTTGCTCCATCTGAACAACTGACAAAAGAAATTTGCCAGTCTGAAGCCTTGGCTTCTAACGTTATTCCCTCAGTTAATGCTTTAAAACGACTGTTGACTAAAAGCACTCATACTGACTTTGGAGTCAAAACTAGTAAAAGCGCTCTCTTGGATGCTGTAAACAATCATTTCATTGAGATTTACACAGAATCCATGTATTGTGTTGCCACTATTGTAGACCCGAGATACAAAGACCGCTATTTCGATGCAGATGTAAAATCATTGGCACTCAAAATGTTGCAAGCCCAGATGGAACTTGCATCGAACGAAATGCAAACGAGTTAATCACAGATAGATGGTCCACGACAGAAAAGAGCCAAGAAAAATGACGAGGTGGCATGCACGCTCTTCGAAATGTACAGCGAAATTCTTGAAGAGAACACATTGATGCCTCAGGAAAACAGCCAGATGACAACAAAGGTGAGTTAAAAAAAAAAAAGCTCTGTGGAGATCTTTACAACATTGTTTTAAGTAAATAACTAGGGCTGTCGGATCGAATATCACTATTCTAACATAATTCGAATGTATAAATAAAAAATCTTGGAAGGCAAGAAAGAAAAACGGCAATTGAATGGAAAAGAGCGGTTGTTGGTTTTACCTCGCACTAACTTTGGCTTCATGTTACTTAAGACGTGCTGGACACTATTGTGGGATTTTACAGATCTGTTTTTGCATGTAACTTTTTAGGATCAGCCTATACGTGTTTCTAAATTGTTAACCCATATTGTTATTAGTCATTAATTAAACGGTCGGCATCTTCTGTGTTAAACACACCCATTTTAAAGATCGCTAGTTTTCATCAAGCGACTGAGCCAATGCCTATACTTCTTTGCTTCATATTTTTGTTCAGTGCATGTTAACTAAATAGTTTCATAAATAAACATAAACTCGTTTTACATTTTTTTGTTACTTTGAAAAATGCTGTCTGCTAATAATTGATTATAATACACAAAATACTTAAAAGACCTCAACAAAGTAACATTTAATACACTTGTAAAATTCATTTGTAAAACACTTAAAGGGTCACAATGCTTCAGTTTATTTACTGTAAAAGATAGACACATGGATATAAGGTCCTCTGGCCTCTAGGAAAAAAAGAAAAAAAATGACGGCATTTACTTTGTTTGAGCAATCACTGACAATTTTGTTTGTTTTTCTTTTGAACATTGTCATTATAAAGTGCCAGTGCGGTGCGTGTCTTATTTCTTTTTGCGTTGCTTTTTGTGGGATAGCCAATCACATTCATGGAAGCCACTGTTTTCACCTGAGTCTCTTAAGCAATAATGAGCAACTTGTAAGCAGATCATGATCTACAGTGAAAAGTAAAAATATTTAATATTTCCAAAAACAGCAAATACAATACAGACATGCATTCAATTCAAATGCCATATACTTATTTTTATTATAAGGATTCTAATCTCAATCTGACAAAATCTGGTAAAAGCCAAAATGTAGATCTATCTTTTAGATATGAAAGATGACGCAGAATATAATACTGTATATGTATGCATGCTACTTGGCAGGTGCAGGGATTTCTTTCTGAAGCACCAGTCCCGAGGAATGAAAATCCACTGAAATACTGGAACAACAACTGAAGTCGGTTTCCTACCATTGCCAAAGTAGCACGCAAGTTCCTGTCAGCCCCATGTACTAGTGTGGACAGCGAGAGATTATTCAGTTTGGCTTCTAATGTGATCAACGAAAAGAGAAACAGAATTTCCTGTGACAAGGCAGAAATGCTCTTGTTCGTTAAGAAAAACCTCCCCATCATGCTTAAAACATAGAAAAGAATAATAAGCCTCCAGAAAAAAAAGTTATTTAATTATTTACTGTTGTATGCTTTTCTGTTTTTTAAAATTATAGATTGGTTAGAGTTTTTCCATTAAAAAGAAAGAAAAAAAGTTATGTGGTATTTAATACAGCAGACTGTACAACAAAGGATCAGATAGCCAGCCAAATGTGGTTGAGCAGAAGCCATTTTAATGATTGTAAATAATCTGCAAAAGTTGTTATTCTTAAGTGGTATTGCTTATTTCATTGTCATTGTACATTTTACCATTTTTTCAGTTTTCATTTTTTCGATTATTGTTGAATTTGTTGGATTTGTTCCATCAAAAATAAAGAGAAAAGTGTTATTTAAAGCAACAACCTGCAAAACTGTTTCCCATATAACCAAAAGGTAGCCAGCCAAATGTGGCAGATATAATTTGTTTTAATGATTGAATGTGGTGTGCAAAATTGTTATACAAATAAATGTTCACTTTGTCTGTAATTCTTGTCCAGACAGATGAAGTCTAATTTTTCTCTGTATCTTATAAATATGTATATCGGCATCGGTATTTGCATCGGCAGATAAGTACATAGACATTATCGGATATCGGCATTGGCCCAAAATTCCCATATAGGTGCATCTCTAATCAAAACAGATGGATTTACAGTTATACCATTATGCTTGTTTTACTAAATGGCCATTTTTCTGTACTAGTTACTAATATTCCTAAGGGATATGGGTTGTTGTATTATTGATCCTCTCTTTTTGATGATTTGTGTTTTTCCCATGTTACCTTAGCACATAGCTTGTTGCAGGTTTAACTCATCTAAATTTTTCGAACTTATTAACTGTGCTAGAGGATTTCATATATACTAGCTCAGATTTCTTAACCTGCTTTTCCTCTGGACTAGTCTGCTTGCACTAAAACAAACTGTTAGAGCTGTCACAACAAGCTTTGAAGTGTGATCTCTCATTCCCACTTTCCATTTAATACTGCTTAGACTTTCAGTGGAGTAAATAATTGGCCTCTGTGTTCTAGAGTGACAGTCTTCAGTGTTGCTCATTAACCATTTATCACCTGTTATCCATCCAAATTGTGACCTTTCTTGCTTTCTTATTGCTTCAATGTTAGCTTTCTTTTTTCATTCTAGACTAGATGCCCCCTGTAGTAGTGAAACAGGACAAACTTTAAAAATCATTAAAAAAAAAATTAATTCTAGCCAAGCAGAAGGTAGGTACGTTCCAACGTCAAATGTTGGCACTGTATCTGATTGTGTTCAGCTCTGACGGGAGAGCATCCCCCACATGGGGAGAAAAGCACATGGCTGTGATATCTCTGCCAATCAGCAGCTACTCTATAAAACACACATAGCTCTGATCTTTCTCTCAAAAACGTCAAATGTTACTCCTTAACAATCTGTAGATGATAATGTCTGTTGAATAATCAGGTATCGCTAGCTAAGTGGAGGCAAGGTATGCTCCAACATGTGGCGAGAGGCTGTCTTAGATTCGCGCAAATAAAATGGTACCGCAAACAAACTATGATACTTAAAGCAATGAGAGAAGTCACAAAATCAACCAGAATGTTCAAGCAAATTATAGAAAAAAAAACAGATCTAAAGCTGTTAAGTAGTTCTCTCGTGAAAAGCGGACAGACATACAGACAGACACAGACATGGTGGGGCTCTCCAATATAGGTCACACAGATTGCAGTACCTTTCCATTCCTCTATGTCATTGACATTCTTTTCATTAATTTATCTTGCTTTATTGGCACTGTTTCTCTAAACATCTTTTACTGAATTATTAACCGTCTTTTAAATTTGGTTCTTCCATATTACTTATATTTATTGAAGCCAAATAGAAACCCCTTTAATGATGATACCAAGTAGCAATATGTTTTTCCTCAAAAGAAATAAAAACCCATTATAATTAATATCCTACAGACCAATTTCCCTTCTAATCACCAATGTTATGATTCTGGCTAAAAGCCTTGCAAACAGAAAAAAAGATAATTTCATCCATTATTTCAAACTGAATTTGTGGAAGGAAGACAATTATAAAATCTGTAATTTGTGCTCAATGTAATATATATATATCAGCGTAAAAAGAGTTCCCGCTGATGTTACTGTTGTTGGATTTTGATGACATGTTCATGTAATTCATAAGTTTGGGTTTTTATTTGATATATACAGTATGTATGGCTTAAATGTCTGATCTTCAGGTTTAAAGCTCAAACCTCTACTATTTGTCCTAGACAAGAGCGGTTTTAGGAGAGAATGGCCTGAAAAAGTCAGAATTTAAGCAGTGGTCCTCTCCATGAAAACAAATAAATAAAAATAAATAAGCAAACTTCAGCAGATGTAGCCATAAACATATTCAAGGTGCAGAGCAGAAAGTCGTAAACTGAAAATAGTACTTGAAACCAAAGTCAAATAGATGCTAGACAAAAAATGTAGTCATGACAGGAAAGGCTGTCATAACCAGAAAATTCAAAAAGTAACAATAAGAAATGATGCTAAGGTTTTTGCTTTTAAGAATGTAATCTCAGACGACTAGGGAGTACACGTGGCTTTTACAATGATGTGATAATACTGTCATGCGCCACTCCTGGTTGTCTAGCCTGTGAAAAAATCTATCCCAAAATGATGGTGTCCATAAGCTAAACAAAACGGTGCCACAGAAAAACTGGAAAACTGGAAATTTATAATAATGTTAAAAACAACATGAGAACAACAAATACATATAACCAATGAATTCCTTGATCTTGAAAACCACATAAACTACATCAAATAATTTTAAAAATCCCAGAAACACTTGTAAAAAATTAAAACCAAAAGTCTGGTTATGAGAGAAACCTACAATACTGTATTTAGCCATTTCCAACTGTACTAGATGACAAAATATACCCAAGGTTAGAAATTATCCACAAATGTATTTGCAAAATTGTTTTTTTTTTTCACAAAAGACACAAACATGTAGCGTTTCAGCTACCAGTTCTTAAAGGGAATATACTGTAACTGTCAAGCTGAGATGTCTGAGCTTTTTTTTTAGAAAGACAAAAACAAAAGTTATTGAGTCGTGTTTTCTTTTTTAGATATTTCACAGTAGAATCTTACATTAGGCTATACAAGCTGAAATGTATGTAAAACATGCTCTTCATTTTGGCCTTAGTCATTGATTATGTATGGCTTTAATTCTCTTAAAATGTAACATTTTTCAGTCAGTACAAGACCATTCACATCAGCATACTGAAAATTAACATAAACTTGTTAAGTCTTCAAAATGAATATGATGAAAGTTTTATTGCCATTTAATTTTAAAACACTAAAGAATATCAGGAAATATATATATATATATTAAACTTTCAATACTAACACTTAACTCCATGTTACTGGAATATCCTTCACACTATACTGTATATGGTTTAGTTAAGTACATAATGAGCGTTTAGAAATTTTCAAAGATCTTGCATGAATTTTGAGTTTAATTTGGCACGAGCATGAATGTCTTTGTGTGAGTTAGTCCTGTGGTACTGCAACATTTTTGCATTCCTTGTGTCTGTTCTACTAGTTCCTCATAATCCTATAACCTAAAAGGCAAATGTATAAATAAATTTAGTCTTTTTGAAGATTCTTAAACGATCAGTATTTCTCACAACCTTCCTACAAAATCTCACTATTCTTAAAAAAATTGACTTTTACACACTCTATTAAACATAATCAACAGAAATATGAATTTTATTTTATGGGAAGTAACTTCATGGCCCTAAATTGGATTAGTGGTTTATATATATGTAACTTCTCAAAAAAATGAAAGAAACACTTTGAAAACACATTAGATCTCAATGGGGAAAAAAATCATGCTGGATATCTATACTGATATGGACTGGGTAATGTGTTAGGAACAAAAGGATGCCACATCGTTTAATGGAAATGAAAATTATCAACCTACAGAAGGCTGAATTCAAAGACACCCTGAAAATTAAAGTGAAAAAATGATGCGTCAGGCTAGTTCCATTTAGATGAAATTTCATTGCAGCAACTCAAAATTGTACTCAGTAGTTTGTATGACCACCCCACATGCTTGTATGCATGCCTGACAACGTCGGGGCATGCTCCTAATGAGATGATGGATGGTGTCCTGGGAGATCTCCTTCCAGATTTGGACCAGGGCATCACTGAGCTCCTAAACAGTCTGAGGTGCAACCTGATGGCGTCGGATGGACCGAAACATAATGTCCCAGAGGTGTTCTATTGGGTAGGTCAGGCGAGCGTAGGGGCCAGTCAATTGTATCAATTCCTTCATCCTCCAGGAACTGCCTGCATACTCTCGCCACATGATGCCGGGTATTGTCATACACCAGGAGGAACCCAGGACCCACTGCACCAGCATAAGGTCTGATAATGGGTCCAAGGATTTCATCCCGATTCCTAATGGCAGTCAAGGTGCCTTTGTCGAGCCTGTAGAGGTCTGTGCATCCCTCCATGGATATGCCTGCTTCACCTCTAGTAATAATAATAATTCTTTGCATTTATATAGCGCATTTTCTCACTAGTATATACACTCTGTATATATGTATATATATATATGTATACATGTGATTGCATATTTTTGAAAATTCACATACTACAATAATAAGTACACAAAACAAGTGTGGTTTTGCAGTTTTGTTGAAATATTTACAATGTTTCAGAAGTTTACAAAGTGCTTTATCACTCTTAACCATTTTTTAGTCAACATTTGCTGTAACTATATTCCTGTTGTTTATACTGTAAAACACAATGTGCTTTTTTAATTTTCTACTTAAATGCAAGAAATTAAATATAGCATTTTCCCAAAAATTCTTTGGGAGTATGTATCTTAAATCTGTTAATGCTTTTGGGCCAGTTTTTTATATCTTGCTTCAATCAATAATACTTAAGCATTAATAATGTATTCATTTCTCTATTTTATAAGTTTATTTTCTACAATGTAGAGCTGTGGGTAGTTAGAACGTATCATGATAGCAATGTATGTAAGGCAGGAGTCATCCTTAAATAGAATCTCCAGGTCTTAAAACTTGAACTTTGGTTGTCATCTGTATATTACTGACACAGGGAATAAATATTAAACATGCTTACTGAAATTAATTTAATATTTAGCAGAAAAGCCTTTGTTGGTAATGACAGCTTCAAGACACCTCCTGTATGGAGTAACTAGTCGAATGCCTTACTCAGGTGTGATTTTGGCCTATTCTTCCATACAAACTATCTTCAAATCTTGAAGGTTCTGTTGGCCGCTTCTATAAACTCTGTTCTTTAGTTCTTTCAAGATTCAAGAGTATTTATTGTCATTTCATCCATATACAGTAGTACAGCATACAGTGAAACAAAACAACGTTCCTCCAGTACCATGGTGCTACATACAACACAGGACATAGAACTCTAGGCCATCCTAGCAGCTTTATTTTCTTTCTCGGAAACCAATTCAGAGTTTTCTTGGTTTTGTATTTGGGATTATTGTCTTGCTGAAATGTCCACCCTTGTTTCATCTTTAGCATCCTGGTTGTTACCGACATCTGGTGTAAATTTCATGTCAGTGGCCCCATTAGAAATATATTTACTGACAAAAATATTGACGCGTTCAACACTTATTTTCCCTGCTGTATATAATATACTTAAATTCTCCTATGTATTTGCAAATACAGTACAGTTTAAATAGCACATAAAATGCCATGAATAAAATCATGAAAAGGTAAAGTATTAAAAAAACTGTTGCTAGATCATCTTGGATAATTATACACAAATTCTATAGCTATTTGTCTGTAGAATACTTTTCTTGTACAGTTTGTTTCAGTTCGTGTCAAAGGACACAAGAGCCTCTTTTTCAATATTAAGTAAATAATAAAAATCATGGAAGTACTGATTTAAAATTTTTACTTTTTATAGTAGCAATAAATGCACTTGATCAGAATTTTGATGGCAAATGTGTGGGATCCCTAAAGCAAAAAAGTCTTCTTTTTACTTTTTTCATTATTTATCAAATTTTTACCCATGTAATTTTTTAAAATGCATACTAAATTAATTTTGACTCTTAAGATAAATAGATAAATATTCATGCCCTCCAGGAAATTCAGGTCTCCAATAGCTCAAATACATCACTAAAAATTATTAAATTTACTATAGAAACAAGGAGAACAAAAATAAATAGTAAAAAAAAAAAATGGGTCAGTTGTTACAGTGTTGGAAGGTCATGAATCACTTGTATTGACAAATTGACAAATATATTGTATTATAAAATGTCACAGCAGTTAGAAACAAATGATCTTATAAAGCATTCTATTCTACAGTGCAGTGAGTGAAGACGACAGCTGCATTTACTTCTCTGACCTACTAAAATGTTGTGGAGAGCATAACTGCTGTTTTCAAGGATAGCCTGTACCTTCTTTCCCATATTCCTTTCCAACATTGTTCCCAGTGAGTCCACAGTCCTGCCCCGCACCAAGCCAGTCTTCTTCACCAGCTTGTCCAGCCTGATAGTGTTCCCATCCTGTCCAGTTTATCTTTAAGAATGGAGGTTTGGATGGTGTTGAATGCACTTCATCAAAATCAAAAAACATAATTCTCACATAACTCCCTGGTTCATCCAAAAAGGAGTGAGTTTGCTGTAGCATGTAGAGGATTGCCCCCTCAACACCAATGTGCCCGTGGTATTAAAACTGTAGGGGATCCAATGCATGCTGAACTTGTGGTCTGAGGTGATGCAGAAGATGCTGCTCCAGTGTCTTCATGATGTGTGATGTGAATACTACTGGTCTGTAGTCATTCCCAGCTAGCCACCCAACTTTGGGAACCAGCACAAGACATGATGTTTTCCTTTGGGAACCAGCACAAGACATGATGTTTTCCACAGCGCTGGGACCCTCCCACCTTGGAGACTCAGGTTGAACAATATCTTTAAAGGTCCACCAAGTTGATATGCACACTCCTTAACACTAGAATTACCAGAGCCTACGAGAAAACTCGTAATTCCGTCCCACCTTAAATCGCTTCTTAAATCCCTTCACACCTCTCCGCCAGCGTCCTTTGTCTTCTAAATGTGCTGATAAAGAGAAGCTAGGAGTAGCTGGCTATTCCATCCCCCCACCAAATTAGAACGTGCACGAACTTCTCCCAGCTCATGCCTTGATTGAGTATCTGGGAGTGAAGTGGAGTTTTAGAGTGGAAATAATAGATCGTTATTTGGAACACACACATTTCGTGTCTGTTCCGTTTCTACAGTAATCTGTGCAAACACATTGTTAAAACAAACTTTTTTATATTCTAGTAGTAGATGACAAATGCAAGCTGTCGTATCAATCGCCTACTGTAACTTGCTTTCTTTTTTCTTCGGTTATACAGGTAGTCTTGAATAAAAGTGCACTTGTTTTGTTTGCGAAATGAAGTGTCTGCGTGCACTTTTTGTGGCATTACACGTGTATTTTTTGAGCATGCCCGTTTGAGCATGCTCAAACACAGGAACATATGTTGGTGTAAAAGTATAACAAAACAACGGGCAGATGGGGAGTGTCTGATTATTGCATATAGCGCCGAAGTTACTGCTCTTTACCATTCTCTCCTCTGCATGTCCTGGAGTACAAAAGAAACAGCATACAGCAACATGCGGGGACTGGTAGGAACACTCAATAAAACTGAATAAAAAGAAAATCAAGTGACGGTGAGATACGAAGATGGCAGCTTCGCCAGCGTTTGTGTGTCAGAACCCTTTGTGGGGGGGGCGTTAGTATGCATCGTGGTACACTGCAGAGCTATAGCGCGTCTTTATGTGAAAACAGCTGTGTCAGATGGGGTTGTATGGATTGATTCTGAACGCGACTGAGAGAATGAAAAGTGAATTAAAAATAAAAAAAAAAAGGCTAACCTTTACAAGGATCATAAATTGCACCGGCTGTTACAGACTGAAATCAAATGTATGCTTTTATTCTAAAATAGTAAGACTAAGAGCAGTTTACTTCTCAAAGCGGAATGGTGCAGGATCAAACTCGTGACCTTCTGATTCCCAGGTGGGAACTGATTCTATTGCACCACGGAGGCAGTCATAATAGACAGGTGTCAATTTCGCATGTTAAGGTGGCTTTTTGTTTCTGCAGTTATATTTTTGAATAAAAGCGCAATTGTTGTGTTATATTTGTACCTTTTGTGAAAATATTTCTTTGATATTTGGACTTAAGGCTTCATACATTATATAGTTTATGCCTACATTTTGTCATCTACTACTAGAATATAAAAAACGTTTCTGTTTTAACAATGTGTTTACACAGATTACTGTAGAAACGGAACAGACATGAAACGCGTGTGTTCCAAATAACGATCTATTATTTCCACTCTAAAACTCCACTTCACTCCCAGATACTCAATCAAGGCATGAGCTGGGAGAAGTTCGTGCACGTTCTAAATTGGTGGGGGGATGGAATAGCCAGCTGCTCCTAGCTTCTCTTTATCAGCACATTTAGAAGACAAAGGACGCTGGCGGAGAGGTGTGAAGGGATTGAAGATGCGATTTAAGGTGGGACGGAATTACGAGTTTTTTCGTAGGCTCTGGTAATTCTAGTGTTAAGCAGGCTGGGACACACACCATCCGGAACAGCTGCCTTTTCAGGGTGTAGCCTCCACAGCTCCGCCCTCACCTCATCTGATATGAATAGCAGGAGATTGGGACCCTGTGTAGCAGATTTTGCAGCAATGGGTTCAGGGGTGTCAGTCATATATCACAATATTCTGTGTTTCTTAAAAGTTTACATGGCAGCTATTACAGTGTCACTGCTGAAGGAAATATTCATTCATTCATTTTCCACTGCTTATCTGCAGCAGGGTCCTAGGGTTAACAGTGTTAGCAGTGAAGCCCATATGTCCTTTTCTCCAGCCACACTTTTCAACTGATACTGTGGAATTCCAAGGTGTTCCCAGGCCATCCAAAGGAAAGCCCAGCCACCCTATGGAGAAAACTCATTTTGCCCTCTTGTCTGTGATCTCCCTGTTTTGGTCATTATCCAAAGCTCATGCCCGTAGGTAAAGGTAGGGACATATATTGACTGATAAATCGAGACCTTTGCCTTCTGACTCAGCTACTTCTTGACCATTACAGAATGATATAGCGACTGCATGACTGTGCTCGGTGCCCTATTCCATCTGTCGATCTCACCATCCCTCTTCCTCTCACTTGTGGACAACACCCCAAGGTATTTAAACTCCTCCATATGAGGCAGTAGCTCACCTCTCACTCAAAGTGGACATTCCACCCTTTTCCTACTGAAGGCCATAGTCTCAGAATTGGCCATTTCACACTCTGTCACAGACTGTGCCATTACATGCTGGAGTTCACAGCCTGATGAAGCCAACAGGACCATGTCATCTGCAAAAAGCAGTTACACAATTCTAAAGCCACTGAACTGGACTCCCTGCCCTCCCCAGCTGCACCTTGATATCCTGTCCATGAAAATCACAAAAAGGATAGGAGACAAAGCACATCCCTTGCAGAGTCTTATACCCACTGGAAACAATGTTGATGTTTTTGGAGTATGTGGACATAGCTCTCACTATGATTATGCAGGGACTGAGTAACACTTATTAGGGACACTGGAATGTCATATTCTCCCAGGACCCCTCATAGAAACCTTCAAGGAACACGGTCATATGCATTATCAAAGATCACAAAACACATGTAGACCAATTAGGCATACTCTCATCAACCCTCCAGAATCCTTATGAGGGTAAAGACCTGGTCCACCATCCCATGGCCTGGATGGACTCCACATTACTCCCCTTGGATCTGAGGTTCCACGACTGGGCAGAGTCTCTTTTCCAGTATCCTGGCATAAGGTTTTCCAGGAAGGCAGAGGAGTGCGATTCTCAGATACTTGAAACAGACCCTCTTCCCATGTTTTCTAAAAATGGGAACCACCACCCCGCTTTACAACACCAGAAGCACAGCTCCCAATGACCTTGCAATATTGAAAAGGCATGTAAGCCATGACAGACCAACAATGTCCAGGCCCTACAGCATTTCTGGGTGGATCTCCCTTTTGGCCTCTCGACACCTCTCTGCTGGTTCAGACTCTCCTGTTCTAACTATACATGGAAGGCCTCCTTTTTCAGCCTGATGGTATCCTTCACCTCTAGTGTCCACCATTGGGTCCTTGGGTTGCCACATCAAGAGACACCTATGGCCTTCAAGTCACAGCCCTTTGCAGCCACTTCTACAGTGAAGGCATTGAACAATGCCAATTCCAAGTTTATTTCACCAGTGGACCACCTTATGTTCGAGCATGGTATTTTTTATGAACCAACCATACCTAGCACTAAAGTCCAGTCATAAAATATTGCTTGGGTGTTGATCAGGGAGACCATTCCTCCCAGTCACTTCTCTCCATGTGTCTCCGTCTATATCAACGTGGGCATTGAAGTCACTCAGCAGAACTATGAAGACTGCAGCTGGGACCCATTTCATGATCTCCGCCAGTGACTTCAAGGAGGCCTGGTACTCTGATCTGACATTTGGGGTATAATCACATATCAGAGTCACAGTCAGAGTCCTCCCCACAGTGACCTTCTGCCACACAAAAGCAGTCTTCTGGTTCTGTGAAGGAAATATAAATAACAATATTATACAGAGTACTATTTGAATATGTTTTACTGTGCTTGGAAATGGCAAACATTGTGTTCCTGCTTTTTTTTTTTTAAAGTATTTACAAACTTGCTTTTGTTGGCAAGGCAATCATGTGAGAGTGCATTTCCATGCTAAATTTTATCTCCTAGTCATGTGATCCATACATTTGCTGCAAGATACATTTCTTCAGTTCTTCATTTCCCGCAAAACTTTTTCACCAAAAGTAAAATGATCACAAAAACAAAATCACCCTGCAAAGAATATAGTGACGTAGAAACTGCTAAGTGTATTCTGTAACACTGAATTGATACTTAATGCTCTATTCAAGTATTGTAATAAAGAAAAAATTGTCTTGATATTTTAATATTTACAAGTATAGTCCTGCTGCTTGGAACAAATCAAGCAAGGAGCAAACTAGGGTAATTATTTATTTTAAACAGGCATCCAACAGTACGCAACATGTCTGAATCCAAAAGAACAAGCTGTGTGTTTTGTATTGCTTCAAATAACAGTTTAATAGAGCTACACAGATGCTTGACTCTTTGTCTGAATTAAAGGTGGTGTTATGCTTTTCATACTGCTTTGGTTTTAGATCCTGATACATATCTGTTCCAGTACCCTTAAGAATCTGCAGGAAATATGCAATATATTTTATGTGCTATTTCTTGGCTATTAATATACTGTATCTAAGCTGCCTATTAATAATTGCAGGCAGCTTTCAATTGGCTCCAGAAATACAATCCAACAACATTTATTTATAGAAGGAATTCATGCCAACAAATTAAAATGATGTTTACAGTAATAAACAGCTGTTATGGATCATTTTAGCAACATTTACATAGCAAAGGTACTTTAGGAGAGTGTTCTTGTTCCCCTTTATTTAACATCCATATGGAGGTTTTAATGCATTTAATCCATCCATTCATTATCTAGTTCAGTCTCCTGTAAATCTTAATTTCAATTTAGTTTACTTTTACAGTATATGGCACACTTCCCATTTACAGCATTGTGTTGTATACATTGACACATATAGTTTCAAGAAAATACAAAGTAACAATTAAACAATATTCACTATGTTTTAAGTTAAAAACTCCTATTAGTGAAATGGTCAATGTTCATGATTGTCACAGAAAAGACAGGCTTTGGGTCTGTCATTTTTTATACTAATACCTCCTAACCACTTGAGATCCCATTCCAAGATGAGTGAAAATAAATTGATCAAAGTGAGAAAGATGCGAAGCATCAAAAAGAGAAAGATAATAAGAGACTTTGCAACCATCCCCAGGAGAATGCTATATTAATTAAACCTCAGAATGGCCAGCCACACCAGAAGCTCTAACTGAGTGCAAGATACTAAAGTAATGAGTCTTCAGCCATAACTAAAATGTTAAGAATGATTGGACCCATCTAATCTTGAACTGTACAGTAATGTGTTGTTTTCCTACAACACAAGATTGAATTTTAGGAAGAGAAAGTATTGCAGTAGTCTTTTCTCAACACTAATAAATTAACTATTTTTTCCCTAGCTTGCATTTTTATAAACTTCCTTAATTTTGCAATATTTGAAGTCTGAAGAATTATGCAAATCTTGGATATTGTTCAAATACAACTAGAAATTCTAACATGACATATATTGGACTATTGAAAAATACAACAAGGGCTATGAAAATGTTAAACAGTTAACATTTTCAGGAGAAGTTGTTGGGAGAAATAAAATGTCAATAGTTCAAGTTTGTAATTTATGCTGAGGATTATGTGGCTTAATTTACAGTCATATGAAAAAGTTTGGGAACCCCCTCTTAATTCTTTGGATTTTTGTTTATCATTGGCTGAGCTTTGAAAGTAGCAACTTCCTTTTAATATATGACATGCCTTATGGAAACAGTAGTATTTCAGCAGTGACATTAAGTTTATTGGATTAACAGAAAATATGCAATATGCATCATAACAAAATTAGGTGCAATAACAAAATTAGGTGCATAAATTTACGCACCCCAACAGAGATATTACATCAATACTTAGCTGAGCCTCCTTTTGCAAATATAACAGCCTCAAATGCCTCCTATAGCCTTTGATGACTGTCTGGATTCTGGATGGAGGTATTTTTGACCATTCTTCCATACAAAATCTCTCCAATTCAGTTAAATTTGATGGCTGCCGAGCATGGACAGCCTGCTTCAAATCATCCCATAGATTTTCGATGATATTCAAGCCAGGGGACTGGGACCGCCATTTCAGAACATTGTACTTCTCCCTCTGCATGAATGCCTTTGTAGATTTCGAACTGTGTTTTGGGTCATCGTTGGAATATCCAACCCCTGCGTAACTTCATCTTTGTGACTGATGCTTGAACATTATCCTGAAGAATTTGTTGATATTGGGTTGAAATCATCAGACCTTCAACTTTAACAAGGGCCCCAGTCCCTGAACTAGCCACACAGCCCCACAGCATGATGGAATCTCCACCAAATTTGACAGTAGGTAGCAGGTGTTTTTCTTGGAATGTGGTGTTCTTCTTCTGTCATGCAAAGTGCTTTTTGTTATGACCAAATAACTCAATTTTTGTCTCATCAGTCCAAAGCACTTTGTTCCAAAATGAATCTGGCTTTTCTAAATGAGCATTTGCATACAACAAGCGACTCTGTTTGTGGCGTGAGTGCAGAAAGGGCTTCTTTCTCATCACCCTGCCATACAGATGTTTTTTGTGCAAATTGCGCTGAATTGTAGAACTATGTACAGATACACCATCTGCAGCAAGACGTTCTTGCAGGTCTTTGGAGGTGATCTGTGGGTTGTCTGTAACCATTCTTACCATCCTGCGCACATGCCGCTCCTGTATTTTTCTTGGCCTGCAAGACCAGGGTTTAACAGCAACTGTGCCTGTGGCCTTCCATTTCCTGATTACAATCCTTACAGTTGAAACTGGCAGTTTAAACCTCTGAGACAGCTTTTTGTAGCCTTCCCCTAAACCATGATACTGAACAATCTTTGTTTTCAGATCTTTCGAGAGTTGCTTTTAGGGTCCCATGCTGTCGCTCTTCAGAAGAGAGTTAAAGGGAAGCACAACTTGCAATTGACCACTTTAAATACCTTTTCTCATGATTGGACACACCTGTCTATGAAGTTCAAGGCTTAATGAGCTAATCCAACCAATTTGGTGTATCAGTAATCAGTATTGAGCAGTTACGTGCATTCAAATCAGCAAAATTACAAGGGTACCCAAATTTTTGCACAGCCAGTTTTTCACATTTGATTTAATTTCATACAACTAAATACTGCTTCACTAAAAATCCATCCATCCATTATCCAACCCGCTATATCCTAACTACAGGGTCACGGGGGTCTGCTGGCGCTTGTTCAGAAAACACCCCAGTACTCAGATGTTCCTAGGAAATGAAAGACATACCACTATCTTTTTTGTTGAAAGTAGAGTAAATTATTATGCAGGCTGAGAGGGGTTCCCAAACTTTTTCAAATGACTGTATGTGTTGTATAAAATCTGATGTTCTCTGGTTCCTTGTTTTTGTGCCTTATAGAATAAAATATGGTTATATATTATATTACATCAGTTGCCTAATGTATATGAAATTAATGCAATGATATTAGAGCATAGGTAATACTTGAATCACAAATACTAATAGGTTTGTAGTAAAATATGAACACTTGAGGAGAATTGCTTCTGCCTGTCCAAATTAATGGAATCTAGGATCTTTTTTTGGATTAGCTTTGGTGCTACTCTTTATAGTCAGATAAGCTTGTACTGTAAATAGCAGAGAGCAGAGTAGCAGAGAGAGGGCTAGAAGAAAGAAAGATGGATGAAGAGTGGAAAAAGAGTAATGCCAGCTGGAATGACTTCTTCCACTATGCCTCAAAATTATATAGAGAGATAAGATAGCTAAACAGCACTTTATAACTTCAGTGTTGTTTGATGTATTTGAAGTGACAATGTAAAATAATTAAAAATAATAAAACAAGTCAAATAAATATTGTACACATTTCCAAAAAGAGCCTGTGTCTCATTAAAGTTAAAATGTAATTTTATTTCCTTGTTGGACTTCTGCTTTGTGAGCTTCTTTGCCACTAGGTGACATCTGAGAGCCATGTCATGCTAGAATGATTAGCTATCCGCTTTACCAGTATTAGTCTCGGTAAGTAAGAGCAAAATGCTACAAAAAGTGGGTTTCCTGTCAGACACATACAAAATATTATATTTTTTAAATATTGGCATTTTTAATTTGTTTTAATTTTAAGGTTAGTTAATATGTTTTCATATTTGCAACTATCAATGTTAATAGAAAAATCCGATGGTAGTATGAAACAAGTCTTAATCTCACTAATAGAATGTAGTTGAAAATAGTTTCCAAAAAGAGTTTTATGATTTTTTAACAGGTTATATACAGTATATATGAAGTCTGCATGCCCTATAATTGTAATTATTTAATTTCCTGTTTTCTTCTATCATCTTTAAATGTTTGTAAAAAATGTTATGCTATGTCCATTAATGTTGCTCATAAATAAGAGCCAGATGTAAGCATTAAACATCATAAGTAACATTGCTGTATGCAAGCCTACATGATCAAAACTATTAGCATACTCACCTCCTTAGGTATGGAATTATCTGTGTCACCATTGTAATCAAGATTGTGTTTGCCCTCATAGCAGCCCTTGAAGTTGAGCTCTAGCCCTTAGTCTTAGGGTTACTTCAAAAGATTTGCAATTTATGATTTAGTGATTAAGTGCTGCAAAATGCACACTATTATAAATTGTCATGGACTCCAGCTAGAATAATTATCATGTTTTGACTGATGGGCAGGTGATGATTTTTTTAGATTAGTCAAAATGTACTTGCCAATACCAAGAATCATATTTCCAAATGAATTGATTGTAATAGTGTAAGGTATGTGAGACTTTCGTAGCACACTGCTGGCATCTCTGAGTTAGCTACCATGCCATCCACTTGTGCTATTGAAAATCTTTTCTCTGTTGTAGTTAAGTCACATGTGTGTTAAATCAGAGAATGGCTTATGATTTGTGCTGCTTCTTCACAGTTCTAGAGTCCTGTGTTGAAATTCTGGCTCAAGCATTGTTTGTAAGGAGTTTACATATTCAAATTTCTCTAGGCACTCCAGTTTCTTTTCTAAATTTTATGGACTTGTGTTAGAAAGAATGAGTGTAGGTTTACAAGTTTGTTATTTGTTGTGTCATGGCACCCCCACTATACCCCGAATGGTTCCTGCAAACTGTTGGATAATGCCATGGAATACACTAATCCCTGCAACTTTGTATTGTAAAAGGAGTGTTTGGAAAATGAATGGATAATCTGTCTTTGTTTTACATTAATAAGAACAGGGAAAATGTTTCACACTTTTTCAGATTGGCTGCTGTGTTAAATGTAGGCATTTAAGTAAGATACAGACGATAAAGCATTTGAATAGAGAGTGCATTGAGAGAGAGAATTCAGGGGTATATTTTACATTGAGATTCCTTTTCCTAAAACATTAAGTTTCGAAAAAACACTTCTTTTTTCTGTATTATATTTCAAAGGTATTACAGTTTTTGTTGTGCCATAAAATTTCTAGTATTTCAATATATTATGTATGCAGTCATTTTTTTTTCTGTTGTGTGCAAGGCAGATTATATTATTACTACAACCTCATATTTTGACATTATTGTGCAAGAAATGCAATAATAACATCAGGAATTTATTTTTATACTTTTTTATTTTTAATATTTGGATTGTTATATTTAAATAACATATCAATTGTTATTTCACATAAAATAAAAAAAATCTTCAATTATAAAACCATATTTAAACCTCATAGAAATCTTGAAAGGTAGATTTTTGTACAATGAATAACTGTTTATTTTTTAATTTATAAAATGTATTGAGCACCTTGTTAAAAGGTCTGCAAAAATAATTAAGATATACAAATGACTACTATGACTATAGAACAACTAAGAAAATAAAATACCATAACAACTGAAAAGATATCACTATGCCTGCTGGGCACTGTGCCATTCTGTAAATCTCCCAACTTAGAGGTTAGGCCACTTGCCACCCTCCAAGTACTCTTTCATATATTTTATTTTACTTCTCATCTGCCTTCCTATGTAGATCATGGCCTTTATTCCTGTTACCATTGGAGATTTGTTTCAGCTCACCATTGCAGTATGAATTCATTGCGCTCTCTTTGGAGGCAACCGACGTCAAATACTGGGCAAACCCTAAAGTCAATGTTTTGTTCAGTAGCAGCCCTATATGACCCCTGTAATAGAGTTAGGGCTTCCTATTATGTCTGCACTCCTGAGCTTGAATAGCTCATACAGAGCCAGGTTTACAAGACAATGTATAGTCTGCTTGCATTTTTTTGGAGCACAGCAAATAAGTTATCTTAATACCAACATTTAAGTGTGTATATTAGATTATATTGGATTGTTTTAGATGGTATAAAAAGCTTGCATGTTGATTGCTGAAGAGAGAGAGAATAATTCATTAAACAATGAGTTGGTCAGTGTTTAGCTTAAACCACATTCTAAACTGAGCAGCCTGATAATATGTTACATACTTTATGCTCAATTATTTTGAGTTTTACTGCAGGCTGAAAGTTTCATTTGACAATACAAGAAATACTGTATGTGAGATTCCTTTCTTAGACACGATGCTTGCTGCATATCATTCTTTTATTATGACTCATTGCTATTAATTTTGATACAGGAATGAAACTGCAAAAATATTAATATCTTTTTAATGCAAATGTATCAACAAAAGTGAAACTACAAATGCTGATTGGCTGTTTTACTAGTCTCTTTATAATAAATGATTGAATACTGCATTGATAACTGGTCACCAAAACTGAAGTTTCACTTATCCATTTTTTATACCCCACCAAATCCTCCAGCACCTGAATCCCCGCCACCCCATTTTTTTGATTGGTATCACTGGGCACAGCTATGGATACAGCAAAGAATCCAATTTAAGGCAAGATACTCTCCTTTATTTTGGAAACTCTTAATGCATTTATGTTGCACCTTTCTTTTGCAGATTGGGATTCTTATTAATTTAAGTTTATTATTTTTTTAAAATATGTTGTAATAATATCAAAAAACTATATAAATTCATTATAATTGGGTCAACTGATTTGTATCATGTTTTTCTTAAGTTTTCATTGAGTGTTATATAAATAAAGTACCCGTAGGTCCCGGAATACAAGCCGACCCGGTATATTAGCCGATCCCCTTCTCTACCGACTAAATTACATGTATTTGCCGATGACCGGTATTTAAGCCGACCCCCTTCTCCAAGCAAAATTTTTTAAATTTCCTTAAAAGTGTCTCTTCGGGTATATTTATAATGTTTATTGGCGAGAATTTGAGACTGCCGGTATTTTTGATGGAAACTAGGAAGTGATTGCGGAGAAGTTTGGTAAATTGGAACCTTTGTGTTGGAACTATATACGCAAGTACGGTACATCGGCGGGTGGATTTCCGGAGAATTGTTATAAATTTGATTAACTTAAATACGCAATACAGTGGACCCTTGACTTACGAACTTAATTCGTTCGCAAAGGCTAACCCATAATGCGTTCCAAACCTCCCACTACAACACTTACTTAACCTTTTCATAATAAAAAAAACACCAATATTTTTTCTAATGTACTAACCAAAAAGTTATAAAAAGTGCCTAGCCTACTTCGATTAGGCTAGGAGCATGGCGGCGCGCAGCGGCTCAGGGCTCTCCTTTTCAGTGCACTTTTTTGTTGTTTTTGTACTTTTTTTTGTCCTTGTTTGTGCACGA
The DNA here is from genome assembly GCA_026402145.1 of Polypterus bichir lapradei. Classification (NCBI taxonomy): domain Eukaryota; kingdom Metazoa; phylum Chordata; class Cladistia; order Polypteriformes; family Polypteridae; genus Polypterus; species Polypterus bichir. Next base: position 10,683,187 of record JANRMT010062831.1, read on the forward strand.
TCGGTTCGGCGAACATCCGCTACACCATTCAGAACCTTATAGACATCGGTGTCCAGAGCCAGACATCTGTTTTGAGTGTTTTTCATCACACGCACAACATCCCAGACAACATAGCGAGACCAGCGGGCTC
>JANRMT010062831.1:10683326-10703934 GCA_026402145.1 Polypterus bichir lapradei
CATTGTAGATGCGTATAGACAGTAAAAGGCATTCTATTCTAGAAACAATTTCATACTGTACTCACCATTTAATTTGACATCTTTGGGCTGCAGGAAGGGAGGAGGAGATATTTCCACACAATGTCCATCTTCGTTTCGAAATTACATCCACAAACACATGTATCTGGGCTCCGACTGATGCTACTAACGCTCTTGGTTGTTTGTTTACAATCGCGCAAGCGGATACACGTGACCGCATCCGTTTCGTAAAGCAAGATGTGGATCGTGAATCAAAATAAATTTTATTTTAAACTTCTCGATAATTTATTATAAATTTTATTAATAAAATCAACAACTAAAACACTTTTTTGAATAAATTCTTTATTTAATTTAAAGTACCGGCATGCAAAGTTACTTCTTCATCTGAAAGATGGCTCTGTGGTTTCGTCATTATTTACTTCCGTATTCATCGGCAAAACCGGCATTGCGCTAGAAATGTGGAATCTGAAATGATACTCGTTGTATAAACCGAACCCCAAACTCCAAGCCAAAAATCTAGGACGAAATTCTCGGCTTGTATTCCGGGATCTACGGTAGTTGGCTCAAGGGCTTCTTTAATATTCCTTACTATGTGGAACAATCATAGTGAATTATGATACACATATTAATGTACTTTTATTCCCATCCAAGTCAGGCTGATTTAATTACTGACTTGCAGGAGAAAGAAATATTGCTTAAACATTGATTAAATCCAAAATTATTAAAGGAATACTCCACCCAAAATTATTTTTTTTTTAAGTTACTTATCTCATATAGTTTGTAGTGATGGCCGATAAAAAATTTAAATCTCATCTTTTCATGCAGAATGGAGATAAAATAGAAAGTACATGATGTAATGCAAGCCATTGGTGACCAATGTTGACACTATGGCAGATGAAGTGAAAAAAAAAACTTACATTATTACATGATCCACATGCCAGTTATCCAGTTGTATGCTTGAAATGTGTGAGGCGCATGCATGTTTTGCTAAAATATTGTTAAATACATACTTTAAGCAAAATAAGGGAATATGTATATTATAAGCAGGAAAGTCCACATGAGATTGCCTTTTTGAATTGAAGGATCCACCTCTCTCCCTCATTCATTTATCAACATCTTTTATCATCCAGTGATCAAGGGTCCCCATTAGCTTTTATTATCTCACACTTTTTTTTAATCTCCATTTTCCATGAAAACTTGAGTTTAAAAATGTTTTTCAATCATCACTACAAACTACTTGGGGTAAGTAACATGTGACAAAAATAATTTTTCGGTGGAGTATTTCTTTAACATTGGCAAAACAATCTCAAGGTGTAATGAAACTTTTGTCTTTACATACTAAATAAACACAATTAAAAAAGAAGGGTCCAATGTAGACAAATCCTATTAATAGTTGTGGGATATTCTTGACCGCTTTTAGTTCTAATGGATAATCTTTGCCTTGAGGTCACAATTTGAAAAAAAAAAATACATAAATGTTATATGGTTAAAGACAACCAGAAATTATGCTTGAGCAATTCATACATTTAAATTCAGTTTCCACATTTCCTAACACTGTAATAAGCATTTAGCCCCTCAAACAAACCTTAATTAAATGCATCTAAAATAAAAATTAAGTAAAAAAAAAACTTCTACATAATAATTTCTATGTATAATAGTGAAAATAAAGGGACAGCAGTGTTGTCACGATAGCAAAGTTTCAAACTTTGATACGTTACCAAGAAAGGTATTGAAATTCAATACCATTTTTGATACTTAACACAGTATAATGTAATTTAAATAATTTAAATAGCAAAATAAAACATTTACAATCTTTTGTACCTCTTGCTAATGTTAAAAATATACAAAATAAATGCACACGCCCGCACTAAACAGACATTTAAATAAAATGAACAGTAATGTACAACGGTTTATTGAACAATAATTAGCTTTAAACAGTAAATAACTAAATTAACAGTAGTGCAATACTTTGGAAATACAAACTAAAAAAACAACAAATCAATAGCAAACTTTACTGCTATACAATACAATTGCAAATAGTTCAAGTTACAGTCTCTTTGATGCCTCCACTTTTTTTGCAAGGAAGACTAGCATGTCAACGTGCTCATCTGTGAGGCATGCCCTTGTTGGGCTGCAAATCAACCCAGATGTACTAAAAACATGCTCTGAAGCACAGCTAGAAGCAGCATCGCACAAGTACTTTCTTCAAAATTGAGCAAGATGAGGTACGTTTTTCTTGTTTGTTTTCCGCTATATCAGTGGATCTTCCTCTGCACTAAGTTCAGCAAACGTCTCATAAACTGTGAACTCATTTGTGACATGCACAGTTTCAGATGATGCAATGTGCTGACACTGCTGACTCTGACACTTCTTTTCCTCTTGTATGTTTGGCAATAGTCCTTTCATATCAGTTTTGATTTTCTTTGATGGTTGTTTGCTGCTTGATGAGAGTGTTTGTTAAATGTGTGTTTCCACTTCAAGCAAATGAACACTGTTATTTGACATTTGCTTGACTTCCTCTTTTAAGACAACAAAACTGTCTTTAAATCTTGGGCCAAGCAAGGTTGACGTGTTGAGAACTAGCTGCAGAAAGTGGTCCTCATACTTCTGTATTGCTATCTCAAGATGCTATCACCCTGATCAAATGAGAAAAAATCTTCCATGTTAAAGGTAGAACAGAGGAGACGGTGGTGTGTTTTTCACCACAGAGGGCATCAAAGAGCTTTACGGACTTAAAACATCTCTTACTGCCTCAAGGGCTGTAATCTGAGTTTTTGGTCTGAGGTGCCATTTTTTCCTGACATCTCTTATAACTAAGCAGATAGCTTGATATTGTTCTAAAAAATCCCAGCATATCGGATCATCATGAATTAGTTTGTGTTCGGGTATCTGTAATGTAAGTTCTTTTGTTTCATTTTCAACTTTGTGCACGTTTTTGGAGACCTGGTGAAAACAGTTTTTTTTTAGTTTTGAGAGGTTCTGCGGACATAGACGGTATGTCTAGGCCCTTGTGAATAGCAAGGTACACATTATGCCCAAAAATGGGATCCATATAAGATCTTCTTGAAATGCTTTTTTGTTTGATGAGGCATTATCAGTTGTGATCCCAGCCATTTTTGTCATGTCCAACTGCCATTCATCATGAATAACCTACTCTAAGGCTTCCCTGAAGCATTCTCCTGTGTGCTCAGAGTTAAGCCTGAAACAGCCCAAACACCAGCTTTGCATGTCCAAGCATTCTGTTAAAAACTTTACATTTACTGTCAGGTTTGGTTGAAACGTGAGGCTTCTGCGTAAGACTATTAATTACTTTGCTTTTTATTTCCTCATAAAGTACAGAGATTTCAGTGTATATGAAATATTTTTGGTTGTAATTGTGATTGTGAAGAACTTTTCTCCTCTTCTTTCTGATAATAGGACAAACCATTTATTTGTGATATTTTTACAGTATGTTTATTTTAAGAAAATTAATGTTACCTATATCTTAAAAAAAAGTATTATGTCAGTCAAACACAAAGAATACCAAATAACATATAGACATTTTAATAACGTTCAAAAACATTAAATAATTAAAAATCTTTTAAAATATTAGACATTATAAAATATTATAAAACATTGTATTTTAGCTCTCTGAGGGCTAATTTCATTTTCCATTTTGGCCCAAGGCTAAATATTTTTTCCAAAAAACTCAGTTGTCGTATATAAACATAAAATGTATGTTGCTGTGTGTCGTCTTTGTGCGGCAGGTGGATGGTGGCAGCAGCAATCACAGTGCAGTGCAATTATTTTTTTTACTCATCTACTTATAATGTAGATAGGAACAGAGCACATATTCATCACTTTTACATGCCTTTTATATATTGTGTTAAAATCTGAAAGATTTCTAAAAATTGCTCTGAACGTTTACAACACTAATCTACACAATCTCAAAAAATTGTATGGAATTGAATGCAACTGGCAGGTAAAAATAATTCCAGATTGTTGTTTTAATCAGGGAAACGCTTACCAAACTACATGTTAAAAAACACACATCACATCTTTTCTTCAAACACAACAGGAACATATACAGGTACAGTATATATTCCCTTAATTAAAAATATCACAACTACCTTTCGAAACTCTCTGCACTGTGTTGTGTTCCGGTCCTTTAAATGTTTGTCTAAATTGGAAACCTGAATGCAGGTTGAATCCAGTATGTTATTGTAAACATACTGGAGAACAAGGTAAGATTACGAGGTGACTCAACCAGGTCTGTGGAGACAAGATGTAGTGCTTAATTCAGGATTGCAGCAATTTGACGATTGGCTGCATCAACAAACAAATACAATTGTGGTCTCTTTTCTGAAACTGTTCAAAGATGCAGTAACTGATTTGGAATTAGATATTGCTGAAAGAAATTGCCAATAAACTGTTCAGCACCATCTCTTATCCACATGCTCGACAATGTAGCAACATTTCTCAGCCCAAAGCTTCTGTTTCTATATCTTTTATTTAAGAGGATCGATCACAAAGGCACAGGAACAAGAAGAGATTTGTAATAGTGGCAATTTAATGCAGTTGCACTACATCAAAGAGTGTAGTGAAGTTCACTGGTCAGCTGTTAGTAATGCCCTCTTTCCTTATATAGCTTGCGAGCAGACAAGGAGATGCCAGCATGTTTAAACTGCTTTGCTTGGATACAGTTTACTTTTATTGATAAGCAAAAAATATTGTGAGAAAGTGGGAGTGTTTGTTAACCTATCAGTAATATGAAGAATAGAAAGACAAATATTTTAAGCTCAGACTTATATTGGCTCCTCAAGGCTCTGTCCTCGGCCTTCTGCTCTCCTGTATCTACAGTATATGCCTCCCCTTGTTCATATTATTTGTAGCTTTGGATTTAGAACTCTGTCCTCAGCCCACTGCTCTTTTGTATCTATATGCTTCCCCTTGGCCATATTATTTGTAGCTTTAGTTATCATTTTTATGCAGATGATACTCAACTGTATTTGTTAAAAGGGAAACTTCATCAGAGCTTTCTTAGCTCACAACATGCCTCAGTGAAATTAAAATCTGGATGGGCCATAACTCTTTAAAATTAAATTGCAACAAAACTGAACTCTTGCAAATTGGTAATAAAGCACAACTTAAGAAAAAGAGCTTCTTTGTAGTCACTCTTGATGGTCATCTCTTTAGACCTATTTCTAATACTAGGAATCTTGGTGTCATTTTTGATTCCACCTGTTCTTACTCCACCCACATAAACCACATTAATAAACTTTCTTACTTTTACCTCTGTAACATATCCCATGTTTACTCTTTCCTCTACTTTTCTAATGCTGAGAAATTTGTCCATGCTTTATCTCATCCCCCGTCAATTTTTGTAACTCCCTACTGATGGGTGCCCCTTCAAATCTTATATCACATCTCCATTTAATTCAGGAGGATTGAGTATAAAATTCTATTAATAACCTACAAAGCTTTAAATGGCCTTGCACCGGATTTCATCAGTGATCCTTTGATTCTGGCAATCTTGTTCTACCCCACACTAACCTGCACTCTATGGGTGACAAGTCTTTCAGTTGTATAATGCTCAGATTTGGAATGACCTCCCGAAATTAATGAGATCAGCTGACTCCATTCATTCTTTTCAAAACAATTTAAAATGCACCTGTTCATGAAGGCTTTTAACTTAACCTAACATTCTGCCCCTTCTTTCAGGTAACCTCTCTGTCCAGATGCTCAGGATAATTTGTGTGCGTGTGTTATATCACAAATTATGTGATTTGTTCAGGCATTTCTTTTAGTATTGATTGAAAAGAACTTCTAGGTGAGTGAACGCTGGTGCTACTGACTGCCGCTGCTCTGCTGGTGATTTAGTTTTATCTTGTAGTTAAGTTTGTATTAGTTTTGTTTTATTAGCTAATCTGCTGTTTTTATCTATGTGACAGTAGTTGCTAAAATTTTTGTAGTTGTCTGCCGGAGTTTCGTTTGGATGGTTTTGACGATATCTGATAAATCCAATGTTTATCTGGTTGCTGGTGATCTGTTTTGGATTGATGGATTGATGAGCTACTTCTTTGGAGTGGGTTTGCTTGGATTGGCTTATTTTTCATGTTTCATCCAGTGACATCGATTTACAAGTATTTGGCAGAGGAGTTTCTTTGACTTTGGTGTCGGCCAACCGAACCACCTTTGTCATTGTGTCATCACAGGGATATTCTCTGCCTTCCTCGTCAGAAATACATTCACTGCAGTTCACAACAGAACTTCAACTATTATCACTATAAGCCAATATGGTCTTAATGGTCTACTTTTCCTCGACCTGCATGGAGATCTAGATGGTCTGTTGACCGTAATGTGCTAGCTAACCTAGCAAGACTGGCTATAGCAACACTTTGGAAAATCAAACTTGCCGTTGGGCCGTTCAATGTCCATTCACTCACCAGTAAGGGGACTGTACGATCTGTTAACTGACCATAAGTTTGATTTTCTTTGTTTAACTGGGACCTGGCAGCATCCCAGTGATTTTTTGCAGCTTAAGCTAGTTGTTCCCCCTTGGTTTGTTTACATTTGCTAACCTTGTGCCTTTGGTCGTGGCAGATATCTTGCGATATTGTACAGCGTGAAGTTGAAAATATCATCTAAAACTGTGCCTCAGTATGCCTAATTTGAATCTATTGTCTTGCAAATCATTGGACCTACTCCAAGTATACTTGCAACTATTTATCAACCACCTAAGCTGAATAAGGACTTTTTAAATGAATTGTCTGAGCTTTTAAATTCTCTTTGTTCTGTTTCCTCTAATGTTATTTTATCAAGCCTCAGTAATATTGGTCTGCTGCAATTTATAGATTTTCCTACTGTCTGTAAAGGTCATATTCTGTATATTATTTGTTGCTCTGGTGTTACTCCCTCAAATTGTATAGCATCTGATCTGTCAATATCTGATCACAGACTGGTGTCTTTTAATGTTGACTTAATATTATCCAAATCAAATCTATTTAATTCGATTTCATTTCGTAACATTAAGAATATTGAATTAATTACCTTCTCCAGTGGAGTCAACAGTCTGCCCAGTAGTGACAATGTATTTACCCCAGATGAACTAGTTTCCTGCTATATCGATAGACTATGCAGCCTTCTAGATAATCTTGCACCTCTGAAAACACAGACTGTCTCTTTCACCCGGAACTCCGCCAACATAAGGGTGGACGTTTGGAAACCCCTACATAAAAATATGAACTTTGTTGTCCATAAGAATATGTATGATGAACACATACACGACTATAAGGATGCTTTGTCTGCAGCAAAAACCACATATTACACAGCACTAATTGGGCATTCTGAAGGAAATACTAGAGCTTTATTTTCAACTGTAAACAACATCCTACGGCAACCTAACAATCTTACACCTCAATTTTATAGCACTGATCAATGTAACATTTTTATGACCTTTTTAATATGAAGATTGGAAATATCTACCAGCAGTTGACTTCTTTTGGAAATAATGCACATGGAACATTTTATGATCCCCCTTTTTCTTTTCTTACTAGTTTTAAATCTCGCCTTAAAACACATCTTTTTAAGCTGGATTATTCTGTTTGATATAAATTTTAGTTGATAAATTTAAATTCAGTTTTATTATTGAATTTATTATAGTTTTATTGTACAGTAATATTCTACTAATTTTGTATTGTGTGTGTCTTTTTAATGTGCTCTGTAAGGTGTCCTTGTGTGCCTTGAAAGGTGCCTTTACTGTAAATATAATAAATTATTATTATTATTACATTTTTCATTATACTCTCATTTATTTTTTCTTTTATTTTATTTAATGCCTTCTATAGCCTGTATTTATTTATTGTTCTGTGCAGAAAACATATGTATCTTGAGCGCCTTGAGGATGGGAAAGGCACTATATAAATAAAATGTATTATTATTATTATTATTATTATTATTATTATTATTATTATGCGACTTGTATATAGACAGCACCTACCTTCTGTGTCCTTTCCACATTTTTGTAGAATGAGTAGCAATTATTAACATAGATCGTACTTTATTTCAATATAGAATAATAATTGGTTTCCTGCTTACAGAGCTTTAACAAGATATGTTACTTACACTGCTCTTTTTTGATAATTTCTGTGAAAAAGACATGCAAACTTGTGCACAGGAATTATTATTTAAGTCCCATTGGAAGATCTGTAGTGAACACTAATGAAGCAAAAAAAGTGAAATGGACAAAGAGTGGAAACCTTTGCCACCTCCTTGTACAAGATCATGTTAAACAGGCTTATCAACTATACACAACTTTTTCCCTTCATTTTTCTGCAGGCAGAAGCAGGACAAAACCATTAGGGAGTGGGCAGGTGCAGGTTCAAAAAAACAGTCCAGTGCAGACCTCTACTACAAGGCAAAAAAAGGCTCAAGAAATCTTCATTAGTGCAGCACTTGTTTAGGTTTGGGACTATAAAGTCTTGCCTTGTGTGTGCTGTAAAGGATGGCACTGTTTCAGTTGATACAAAAAATTAGTGGTATTACATGTCTTTTCTTTCAACATAATTTGCAGTGCATTATACTCTGCTTGTTGTTGGACTATAAATACCCAAAATACCTCCACAATACCAAATTCCTCAGACTGTTCTTCTGAACAATGGCTTTAGAGCCTTGGGCTATATCCATTCATCTATCCATTATCCAACCCGCTATATCCTAAGTACAGGGTCTGCTGGAGCCAATCCCAGCCAACACAGGGCACAAGGCAGGGAACAAACCCCGGGCAGGGCGCCAGCCCACCGCAGGGTGCACCCACACACCAAGCACACACTAGGGAATCACCAACACACCTAACTTGCATATCTTTGGACTGTGGAAGGAAACCGGAGTACCCGGAGGAAACCCACACAGACAAGGGGAGAACATACAAACTCCACGCAGGGAGGACCCGGGAAGCGAACCCAGGTCTCCTAACTGCGAAGCAGTAGCACTACCACTGCACCAATGTAGGCTATATCTGTTGGGGTATCTACTTTGGTAATGGTGTTTTTTTTTAAATTTTCATTAATATTTTCTGTCATCATTTTCTCTTTTATGTCGCTCTCACTCCTGATCTACTGGCATGCACAGCTGCTGTAGCATGTGAGCTGCTGCCAGTTGCTACTCCTATGCTCATTGCTGTGTGCATCAACCTAACCTGACTTGGCTGTAACTGTATTCTAGCAACATGATTGATTCAGCATGGCGCTATTCTCATTATCATTGGCTTTTTATATTGTCTGTCAAAACATGGAGGGAATTAGTTCTATCAATGTTGTATTGAGCATGTCTTATATTTCTATTGAGGAAAAGTTATATTGTGATAATTGTCTTTATCATTTTATCACCTAGGCCTATTTGAACATGAAAATGTTTTCAATTTTTGAATAGATGGCTGGCATTGCCTGAATCACAATCTCAATAATTATTTTTTATGTCTGATGTATCACCTTGTTGCAACATGTTACTTGTTTGGTGTCAAAAATATCAAATAAGATGTACATGAAATAGCAAGCTGTTGCACTGATGCAGTCATCACAGAGCAAATGATGAATTGGAGAAAATAGAGATTTTGTTTTAATTGCATTATTTTCTTTTTCTACAACACTTTGTTTTCTTTATATATGGAAGATTCCTGTAAAAACACAATTGCAATTTATCCCTCACTGATTGCCACGAATACACTGAAAAACAGTGAAAATAAAATTAAATATTCCTTTAGAGAATGTACTTGAAAAATGTAAAAATGTGATATGTATAAAAAGAAGATAGACAGATTCTGGTCATTTTATTGGTTTAAACTATTCTATTAGTCTTCTGATAAATCAGAGTGCAACTATTCTGATTTGCCTTCTTTGAAAAGTAACCCTCTCCCAAACCTATCCTCGATAAGTTGTAAGGTGCCAGCCATAGCCTATACTGTTGCTATCTGTATTCCCCTGAAACTGGTTGGAGTGCAGTGTTACATATCCCCAGAATAACCCCCATTTGAGGCAGTGGAGTACCAAAAATAAGGGTAATTTTCAGCGAATAGTGCTTCTTAGAATGTCATAGGCATTCTACATTCCAAATGTCTACTGGCTGATTTAAATGATTTGACTGCTATGGCTGTCTCTGATTTTCTTTGATGTTTAAAATTTCGCATTGGGCACCAACATGTCATAAACATAGAGGGAACATTAGAACAATCTAGACAAGAACAGGCCATTCAGCCCAACAAAGCTTGCCAGTCCTATCCACTTAATTCTTCTAAAAATACATCATCTAGTTTTGAAAGTTCCTAAAATCTACCACACTACTTGGTAGCTTTTTCCATGTGCCTATAGTTCATCTATGTAAAGAAAAACTTCCTAATGTTTGTGCAAAATTTACCCTTAACGTTTACCCTAAAGTTTCCAGCTGTGTCCCCGTGTTCTTGATGAACTCATTTTAAAATAACAGTCTCGATCCAGTGTACTAATTCACTTCATAATTTTAAACACTTCAATCATGTCACCTCTTAATCTCTTTTGCTTAAATTGAAAAGACTCAGCCCTTTTCATTTTTCTTCATAATTCATCCCCTTTAGCCCTGGAATCAGCCTATTCGCTCTTCTGTGGATCTTTTTGTAGCCAGGAGACCAAAACTGCACACAGTACTCCAGATGATACCTCAACAGTGCATTATAAAGCTTGAGCAGAACCCCCATGGTCTTGCACTCCACATATTGTGCTATATAACCTAACATTCTGTCTGCCTTCTCAATGGCTTCTGAACACTGTCAGGAAGTTGATAGCATAGATTCCACTATGACTCCTAAATCCTTCTCATAAGGTGTACTCTCTTTTTCAAAACTCCCATTGTGTATTGTGGTAGAAATTAAACATCTTATTAAAGAAAGAAATCAGTAATGAGGAAGGAAAAAAATGGTCAGAATGGTGAGAGAAAAAAAATGAATAGAGGCTCATTTTATAAACTGCTGAATTTACATACAGTGTTAATCAATGCATACATTTTACTCTGGTTGGTTCATTGGTTTACATCCAAATGATTTATATAAAATAAAAGTCTGCTATATTATATTCTGGTTCTTCTTATACCTTTGAGTTGCGTCACCACCCTTGACATTTCTGTGCATATAACAATTGTCTATTCTCGTTTATAGGACATCTGCCAATTTTTTAGTCATCTCTTAGTCATCCATCAGTACATTTTTGTATATTACATCAACCTTTCTTCTGGTACATTATTTACTTGACCATCCATCCATCCATTATTCAACCCGCTATATCCTAACTACAGGGTCACGGGGGTCTGCTTGAGCCAATCCCAGCCAACACAGGGCGCAAGGCAGGCCATCTCAGTATTTTCCTAAACCAGTTCTTATATTTCAGTGTACATTTTGTTGTTCACTTGACCTTTATCTGGTTTTCTGGTGTGTCTGAACAGGTTTCTGTCATTTATTAAGCCTTTATGCTATTTCTTTAAGATGAATGCCATGTTATCCTAAAATTATTCTTCCACAGTATTCATACCTGACATTTTTACTTCCTATGTATAATACTTTACATTTAATGACAAATTTCATCTGCCACTAATCTGACCAAGACTGTATGCTGTCCAAGTCCTTCTGTAATGATTTAACAGATTCCATATTATCTGGAAATCTACCTATCTTGGTATCATCGGCAAACTTAACCAGCTTACTACTTATATTCCTGTCTAAATCTATACTAATAAAAGGCAAAGCCCTCACTGACTGACTGACTGACTGACTCACTCATCACTAATTCTCCAACTTCCCGTGTAGGTAGAAGGCTCATTCCTTACAGCTTACTTACAAAAGTTAAGCAGGTTTCATTTCGAAATTCTACGCGTAACGGTCATAACTGAATCCTACTTACGTACATATATACAGCCATAGCCTGCAGCTCGGTCGCCGTGTGAGGTGGAGTTGCGTCCCCCATCACCACGCCTCCCACGTAGTTGGCTGCCTGCCTATATTGCGTCCCCCATACCCATGCCTCCCACTTAATTGAGTATCTGCCCATATAAGGCCATCCGTCAGCAGCAATCCAATAGACACGCTGCCGCTAAATATTCACAGTCAAATCAAAAAGTTAATACCGGGAATGCCTGTTAAACATCTTAGATTAACGAGTAGCGATTTGGGTGGTGAGATGTCTATCGAGGTGATCACTGTAATATTTATTTGTCATTGAAATGTATTATTATCAGCCATGGTTTGGGCACCTATGTCATCAGGAAGGCACCAGAAAAAGGGACCTCAAGGTTACCATTATGGAAGTCAATTTAGAGCACGGATGCCGTGAATGTAAGAGCTGTAATAAATAAAGTTCCCCTGCATACTTTAAAAGAAAGTCTCGCCATCATTTCATTTTTTACAATTTGTGAAAACAAGACATGGTGTCAGAATAGAGGACAATCATGGATTTTGTTGGAGTTCCCTTGACACGAATTGACTGGGATTCTCTTGACCTGCTGGGAGAATGGAAAAAGTTCCGACAGCACGTGGAGCTCATGTTTTCTGGCCCGCTAAAAGGCAAAGACGAGAGTGAGAAATACAGCTACCTGCTCCTGTAGACTGGGGAAAAAGGAAGAGACATTTTTAGCACATGGACTCTCACCCAGGAGGAAGCCAAGGTACTGAAAACTTATTATGACCGTTTTGAGGCGTTTGTCATGCCTAAGATGAATACGATATTCACGAGATACAAGTTTAATGAGAAGATGCAGGGTATAAACGAGACTTCTGATCACTTTGTAACGGAGTTAAAATTGCTGGTGAAGGACTGTGCTTATACAAATGAAGATGAGATGGTCAGGGATAGAATAGTGTTTAACAAAAACTCAGCGAAAGCGCAACAGAAACTTTTAAGTGCCGGGTCTGAGCTAACATTAAATAAAGCCATGGACATCGCAAGATTGAACGAGATAGCACAACCACAGCTGAGAACCTTCGATGCATGTACTCCTAGCGGCTCACGTCAACTGACTGTGAACGCAGTACGCAGACAACAAGCAAGAGCTCCAAAGAGCAATGAACAAAAAACGCATTACACAATTGAGAAGGTAGCAAAAGAATATGAAGCGAGTGACGCATACAAGCATATTCATAAGTGCAGTTACTGCGGAAACAAAGCACACGGTGGAAAAAGTCCATGTCCAGCTAAAGGAAGACAGTGTATAAAATGTGGTAAATTGAACCACTTCGCTAAAGTTTGCAGGACTGGGAAAGGTAAACCCGTGCATGCAGTGTGTGATGTCTCAGATAAAGAGGAAGACGAGCTGTTTATTGATGCAGTAAGAAAGGAACAACCCTCTGAAGCTGAACAAGCCTTTGTAGACATATCAATAGGAAAGTAAGGTGTAAAGCTTAAGTTTAAATTAAGTTCATAGACACGCTGACGCTAAATATTCACAGGCAAATCCACAACTTAATACCAGGAATGCCTGTTAAACATCTTAGATTCACGAGTATTGATTTGGGTAGTGAACACTTCGATGAATGAAACCTGTTATCTTTACAATGGTTGACAAAAACGGAATGTAACTTGAACACAACACATCCTCCAAATACAAACCTGATTGAAAGAAATAATGATAATCAAATCCTTGATGACAGCAACACTCATAACAGTCACAAAACAATTACATTGACAATCATGTTACGTTATTTTTAAAATGTTTGCTTTTCTTTTTCATAATTTCTTTAACACACTACTTCTCCGTTGCGAAATGCGGGTATTTTGTTAGTCATTTATATATATTAAAAATAGCAGCATCCCTAGCACTGACAACTGAGGAATACCACTCTTAAAATAAGTCAATTCTTATAATGTTCCTCATACCATTACCCTCTGCTTCCTTTGTCTGAGCCAATTCTGCACCTATCTAAAAACATCATCCTGAGTTCAAACTTCTTTTAGTTTGATGCCTAATGTCTCATGTGGCACTTTATTAAATGTAAGATAAATAATATCATATGCTCTAGTTTAATCATATCCTTTTCTTGCTTCAATATAGAATTCCAGCATGTTAGTAAAACATGACCTCCCTCTTCTGAAACCAGGCTGACTATTAAGAAAAACGCCTGTACTTGTCATGTGCTGCTCAATCTTATCATTAATAATTCCTTCCATTAATTTTCTTGTGATTTAAGCTTAATTGCCTAAAGTTGCTTGGGTCTGCCCAGTCACCCTCTTTATTTTATTTATTGCCATTTTCCAGTCCTTCGTAATCTCCCCAGTGCACAGTGACTTCCTAAAAATATGCGTCAAGGGTTTATATATGTAATCGCTAACCTTCTTAAGAACTTGAGGGTAAATATTATCTGGTCCTGGTGATTTGTTTGATTTCAGCCTAATACTGTCTTTTAGCTTCCCTAATATCCTTCTTAACACTAGAATTACCAAAGCCTACAAAAAACTCATAACCCCGGCCCATCTTAAATTTGTTTGTACCTCTCCATCAGCATCTTTTGTGTTGTAAATGTGTTGATAAGCAAAAACAGCAAGCAGCCTGCTATCCCATCCTACCACCACCTCAGAAACGGCAAAAACCTCTCCCAGCTTAAGCCTTGTTTATCAAGGAGTGAGGTAGTACCTAGAGCTGTATACGCTAAAAAATATATTGTTATTTGGAACACATGCATTTCATGTGTGTTCCGTGTCTACAAAGATCTGTGTAAGTGTAAAGTGACAGGAAATGCAAGAAATGTTGAACACATACCTAAAAGACAAAATTTTGACATGAAGCATATAATGTGTGAAGACTGAAGTCCAAATATCAAATACGCATTTTCACAGAAGGCACAAAAAATATAACAGAACAAGTGCACTTTTATTCAAGACTATAACCGATGAAAAAGAAATCAGGTTAGTGTGGTTTGCTGTCACGACTGCTCTGGTAGTACAGCGGTAAGAACTGCTGACTCCTATTCAAAAAGTTGTGGGTTTGAGCCTTCCCACGTCCGAAAATGAACATTTTCAGTACTAAGCTGCTCTTATTTTTACTATTATACAATAAAAAACATACATTTGATTTGAGTCTGTAACAGCCGGTGTAAATGTATGGTACTTGTAAAGGTTAACATTTTTTTATTCAGTTTTATTCTCTCAGTCGCATTCACCCCGACACTGCTGTTTTCAAATAAAGACGTGCTATAACAGAGGTGAACTCAGATTAGAATTTAGAACTCAGATTAGAAGTTAGAACAACGCACCAGGCATAAATGCAAAAGATGTCACCTTTTGGATCCAGGATGAGGTCCGGTGTCATCCTGCCAGTCAGTTTGCCCCACACTTGTCCTTCAATGAAACACAACGGCTTACAGAGTTCGCCAACGTATCGTGCAAAGTCATGTTTGTGATTATGTTTTGTGATGGTCTTTACATACTGTAAAAACATTTATATGTTACTTTCATAAACATCAGATGAAATGTTATTTACCTTGATTTATTTACTTATCTTCCTACTGTGTAAAGTCACAAGTAGACTGCAGATCATCCTGTGTTTGATCGACAAGGGTATGCTCACAAATTACATGTGTAATGCTATGAAATATTCCTGCTGACACTTCAGTATGTGTCAAAATCAATGACTGAAGAAAAATAAATAATGAAAACCAGAAAAACCAAGAAAAATACTCATACTCATAATGCACCTTACACAATTTTTTTCCCTGATTTTAATATACTCAGCTCTGGCCTTAAATAGCCAGAGAGAGGGCTCACAAAGAATGATGTCAAGGTGCTCCTGCCACAATTATTGGGAATGGAAACACAGTCATAGGTACAATACAAAATTATGGACATAAAAGAAAAAAATTAAAAACAATAATACATAAACAGCAGTAAAACATAAAATACACAAAATCTTTCTTGTGTCTAATTATACTGTATTTTTTAACATTTGGCTGGCTCCTGATTTTTTCTTTTGTCTTCCTGCTTTTAGTTTTGGTATAAATGATATTAATTGGTTCTTTATTCTGAGCAATGAATTCAGCCTGCAGTGTACCTTTCATCTTCAAAATTTCATATGTCTTGTTTGCATACATAATTATACATTATTGTTCACCATGACAACTTGTTGCATGTTTGTTGGACATGTAAGAATTTCACTGTGATCTGTACAGCAGGCAATACTCCTTCTGCTATCACTGCTATCACTTGTACTACCGCAACATCCATCCATCCATTATCCAACCCGCTATATCCTAACTACAGGGTCACGAGGGTATGCTGGAGCCAATCCCAGCCAACACAGGGCACAAGGCAGGAAACAAAACCTGGGCAGGGTGCCAGCCTACCACAGGGCACACACACACACAACCCAACACACCAAGCACACACTAGGGACAATGTAGAATCGCCAATGCACCTAACCTGCATGTCTTTGGACTGTGGCAGGAAACCAGGATACCCGGAGGAAACCCACGCATCTATGCTATATACTTTAAGAATGATAATCACGTATAACTCTTGGCTTCTAATGCAGCATTATTAAAGGGCAGATTTTCACTTTTTGATATATGGTCTAATTATAACACTTAAAATGCAAGTGTTAATAACAGAAACCATTTTTATATCTGTTATAACAAGTATAATAATAATAATAATTCTTTACATAGTATGTACAAAAGGTTATACTTGAATAAGTTTAACCTAAACCCCTCTCGGCCTAGAAACCATTTAAATATCAATGCCCATTTTTAATACCATATAAAACAACTTCTTATGGCATTCAGGTTAGTCCTTTATTTTAAATGCTGATATTAAAACCTCCAAGTGTGGTCTTTCGGTGACAGAAATTGCCACTTACTCAGAAGAAAGACTCTTTTGACTAGTCTCCTTGACATGAAGGCTGAGCCACGGAAGTGGGGAGTGCAACTACAGTATCACCCATATGGTGAGCCAAAGATAGGCTGCCGATCCTGGCGAGCAGGCAGAAGGAAAAAAAGCAATGATGAACAGGTAACAAATAAGCAAACTGTTTTCCATAATGCAAACCCCAAGGTCCAAAACATAAGCAGTGGTTCAAACACTGGATCTCAGGTAAACAGCCCAAGAAAAGACTAGTCAAGGACAAAACCCAGGCCTTATTCTAGCATTCTGCCAAATAAAAGATTTTATCACAGATAAAAATAAATAAAGCCTTTGAGTTCAAACACATGAGTTGGATTTTATTTGCACTTTACTAAATGGAATTGTGAATATAAAGCTGTATTCTGGATCTTCCATTTCTGAAATATATAGGGAGAAATTGCTTGTTACAATGGCCACTAGTTGGCTTAGTAAACAGACACTTTAATATGAAACCTAGAACCTTATGTCCACTAGTGTTATACATGACAGCTGAGCCAGTGGAGTGACACCAGGCCCAAAGAGAAGTCTCATTTACATGATTATTTTACTATAAGCAATTAATACAAGCAAGAAGGAGCTTCTGCTTTAAAGGAAAATAACCAGTATTGTGGAAATGCTTCACTTGCATCTGGAATAAGGTTTTATGAGTTCTTGAAATTAGTTTAGTAGTAGTGCATCCCTTTATCCGAAGTAAAAGCTTTTAAAGAAACAAGTCAGTATCTAATAGCAGGCTTTATAGGGTGTAAATTGGCCCAGGGGTGTTGTTAGTGCAAAACAATATGTGATCTGATAGATAGAGTCAGATTAAAGCTGAATTGGTGATGTATGAAATTAGCTACATTTCAGTACATAAACTGTATGTAGCTGGAGTTTAAAGAATGATAAATTAGCTGGAAAACTGTAAATATGTTACCTCACTTTTTCTTGGAATTGGCACATAATGGTAGCATCTGTTCAGACATGGCTTACATTATTTTACTTGATTAGAATTCATTTAGCATAGATGCACCGAAGGATTTATTTTTTACACTAAGGGTTGCTGTAAGTCAGAGGAAATGAAAATTAAGTTGCCTAATTTTGGATGAGTGAACTACGATGAAGCAATCATTTAAGAAGTCCTGCCAAGCCTCATGTTAGACTCATGCCAAGTACACAAATTGTGTTTCTGGGAATTGAGGGGTGGGTTGCATCTTTACTAGAAAACCTCTGAAGTTTCTCAAAGCTGTTTTTTATCTTCCCATGTGATAGTTAAGCATTTTCTCCCAGCTATCTTCCTCGATTGATTCTTTCAGTTTTGTTTTGGAAAAGGTGTCCAGAATGGCATGCATAATGACATTTTTGGCCTGTACCTATTCCTATTTCCAAGTGCAAATCTTCTTTTATTCTGTTCTCCTTCATCTGTTGTGTATTCTGGATCATACATTTATTATTTCATCTTTGAACTTGTGCTGTATTGGTGGCAGGTAAAAGCTGTTCGTTCAGTGGGGCACCTTTTTATTAAATTACAAGATACAGCATCATTTGATACTTCAGAAGAAGAGAAGAAAAAACTGTTACAGTAAAACCTTGATTATATGTCAGGGGTTGGGACATAGACTGTAATTGATAAAAGAAAAGACAGTTAATAGAACAGCTACTTTAAAAATTATATACAGTAGATTAATTTAGCTCTCTATGTCAATACAAGATGGTGCAACTCTGGACATGTAAACGTTAAAATCTCCACTTGCTGCAAGGACATCGAACTGTTGGCCGTAAGTTTGCGTCCCTATTACTTGTCCAGAGAGTTTGGACACGTGATTGTTGTTATTGATTACTTCCCACCTCGAGCAAACGCAGAGATAGTGAGTGACGTCATCCATTCCGCAGTTGCTAAATTACAAACGCAGCACCCTGAGGCGCTTGTGCTAATCACAGGAGGCTTTAACCATGTAATGCTGGACAAAACATTACCTGCCTTCTCCCAGTATGTGGACTGTAACACCCGGGGAAATAGGACTATTGACCTACTGTATGCAAACGTTAAAGACGCATACAGCGCCACCCCGCTGCCTGCGCTTGGGAAAGCAGATCATAACCTGGTTCTGCTTCAGCCTCACTACAAACCAAGAGTGAGGACGCTACCTATAACCACACGCTCATTCAGGAAGTGATCCCCTGAGGCAGAGCAGGCTCTGAGAGACTGCTTTGGAACTACGGACTGGGATATCCTTCAGGGATCACATAGTGAGAACATTGAGGAGGTTGTTGACTGCACAACTGATTACATCAACTGTATGGACATTGCAGTTCCAGTAAGAACAGTACGCTGCTATGCTAACAACAAGCCATTGATTACAAGTGACATCAAGGGTGTTTTGAACCAGAAGAAAAGGGCTTTTAATGGCGGTGATCAGCATGAGCTCAAGCGGGTGCATAAGGAACTCCGAGTCCAGCTCAGGGCGGCGAAGGAGCAGTACAGGAGAAAGCTGGAGCTGAAGTTGCAGAATAACAGCATGAAGAAAGTGTGGGATGGGATGAAGATCATCACTGGCTGCAGCTCGAAGCTGGGTGCCACCATTGAGAGAGACGTGTAAAGAGCAAACGAAATGAACAACTTCTTTAACAGGTTTGACCACCCTAACCCACTCTCACCTCGGAGTAATGCATCCTCCAACCATCCTTCTGCTGATACCAGCATAGGAGAGACATCCCCACCCACAATTACAGCAGCGCAGGTGAGCAGAGAGCTGAGGTGACTTTGTGTTAGCAAAGCAGCGGGTCCAAAAGGAGTATCGCCACGACTGCTGAAGGCCTGTGCGCTGGAACTGGGGAGTCCTCTACAGAGCATCTTCAACCTGAGCCTGGAACAAGGGAGAGTCCCGAGGCTTTGGAAAACATCTTGTATCACCACAGTCCCAAAGGTATCACGTTCTAGTGAGCTGAATGACTTCCAGCCTATTGCTGTGACGTCACATGTGATGAAGACCATGGAGCGGCTGCTGCTTCACCACCTGAGGCCACAGGTCCGCCACGCCCTCGGCCCTCTGCAGTTCGCATACCAGGAGAAGGTGGGAGCGGAGGATGCCATCATCTATATGCTACACCGATCCCTCTCCCACTTGGACAGAGGTAGTGGTGCTGTAAGAATGATGTTTTTGGACTTCTCTAGCGCCTTCAACACCATCCAACCTCTGCTCCTTAGGGACAAACTGACAGAGATGGAAGTAGATTCACACCTGGTGGCATGGATCGTGGACTGTCTTACAGACAGACCTCAGTATGTGCATCTTGGGAACTGCAGGTCTGACATTGTGGTCAGCAACACAGGAGCACTGCAGGAGACTGTACTTTCTCCGGTCCTGTTCAGCCTATATACATCAGACTTCCAATACAATTCGGAGTCCTGCCAAGTGTAAAAGTTCGCTGACGACACTGCTATTGTGGGCTGCATCAAGAGTGGGCAGGAGGAGGAGTATAGGAACCTAATCAAGGACTTTGTTAAATGGTGCGACTCAAACCACTTAACACCTGAACACCAGCAAGACCAAGGAACTAGTGGTGGATTTTAGGAGGCCCAGGCCCCTCATGGACCCCGTGATCATCAGAGGAGATTGTGTGCAGAGGGTACAGTCCTATAAATATCTGGGAGTGCAGCTGTATGATAAATTGGACTGGACTGCCAATACTGATGCTCTGTGTAAGAAAGGTCAGAGCCGACTATACTT
>JANRMT010062831.1:10703944-10716061 GCA_026402145.1 Polypterus bichir lapradei
TATCTATCTATCTATCTATCTATCTATCTATCTATCTATCTATCTATGTAATTTAAAAGTGAATAGTCATATTTATTTACAAAAAACAATATTAAAAAATATAATACAGTATTAACATCCATCCATTATCCAAACCATTATATCCTAACTACAGGGTCACGGGGGTCTGCTGGAGCCAATCCCAGCCAGCACAGGGCACAAGACAGGAAACAAACCCCGGGCAGGGAGCCAGCTTACCGCAGACAGTATTAACAAAATTAATTAATTTATATAATATTGTAATGACCAGCAGAATAAGCAAATACAACTCAGAGGTACTGAACTTTTCTACATTTTACTTGGAGTCATTGTTCCGAAACAAACGGTGCCCTGTCTTATATTCTATTCTCTGGGTTACAGAGCATATCTCCGAAAAAGAAAGATTTTCCTACCAATAATTATCACCTGCCACTCAAGTTCTGCATTTTCCTATACCGCAAATACACCTGCTTATTGTCTCCTGACCTTCCACCACGCCTTCCTTTTTCTCCAAACTTCTGTCACTTATATCCAAAGAGGTGTGTCTGCCCCTTACAGAGCAGAAGCCCTTCAGCCAGTACTATCACTTACAGAGCACTCCGCCCTTTCTGCTCCCACACAGCGCATCACAAGCTGCCTGCATGTCACAATTAATACAGAATAACATTACTGTCAGTGGTTTCCATTTTTGACACGTTTTTTCAATTTTGTCGGCATCGAACTTTATATCGTTCACTATTGTTCTTCCTGTTCCATAAATTGAAGCAATACTTGAAGCACTTTCGCTGTTTCATAAATGTTTAATAATTTAAATTTTTTGTGAGAATTCCAACACTTAGCCAAAACAATGTATAGTAGGTGTGAAATAAACAGACTCAACACATTCAAAAAAGTTTGGGTCAGCCACCTGTAAAATACCCCTGGCTGCAAAAGGGTATGAAAATGGCACCGATGTGCATAGGCTGGAGTCCACAACTGAACTGATGATTTAGTGAAAACACGGTGGCTTTAAAGGCCAGAATCAGAAGTGATATTACAGAACTGGAAGTTACGTTCTTCTGGGCACCGGAACTGGAAGTGACGTCATCAAGGTTGAATCAGGCAGGTTTTGCCATGTTTGGACTACAGAGACAACAGAAGAAGGTTTAGTGCACCCTGCCACCCCCTGGCCTGGCGTGGAATTACCTTCACTTGGTCCATAGAGCTTCTATCTACTCACATGTGTGTGACATAGGTTATAACAATAGAGAAGAGCTACGGAATGCTATTAAATCTGAAGGTATGTAACTGATTCTTGATTTCAAAATGCAGCATGACACTTGGCACTGGGGAAGAACACTGTGCTAGCAAAAGGGAGAATTGTTCCAATGTGCATAGCTCACATCATATCATGCAGCAGTAGCAATAGGTAGACGCTGGCGTGTGCGGTGTATTTTTTTTTCCCCCCTACGGTTCATGGAGACTGACGGTTAATCGAGTGATGGATAATCGAGGTGTCACTCTACTTATTTTTAACTGTTCTATTACTTCATTCAAGAGAAAAGGAGACCTATGGATCTGTAAACACTGCCCTTACTCATCAAATACAGACTGAATATCGCCCTAGAACTCCATGATCGTGTAGTACCTTCCACAAAATAGCACATGGTTTTCAGAGTTCAAAAAGCGCAGGTAGACAAAATAGGCAAATCCCCACAACCTTTTAAGTATTTGTGAAAGGACAAAGTGTTTGTCCATTGTTCATATCCAGCTCAGTATGGATTCCACATTGCTCCTAATAATTCTGAGTATTACTATTGGATTTGATCTCTGTTTCAGTACCTCAGCATAAGCTTTCCCTGGGAGGCTGCTTGGTTATTGGGACACCCCATCTTGTCCTTCTTTTTAAAAATGAACACCTCCACCTCCTTCTGTAATCAGCCTAAACAAGCCGTGCAGAGCCGAAATTTATGGTTACCACCCTCAAGGCAAAGGATTAAAATCAGGTACAGTGCCATTTTAGTGAAAAATGAATTTAAGACAGCTTTAGACATTGTAGATTTTGGCACTGGACATGTGCTTATTTCAGTCTGCGTTATATGCTACACAACATTTGTTATGCAAACGTGTTATTGAGTTCTTCACATTAAGTTCTCACTCATCAAGACTTTTTATTTTACCATATTTTGTCTGAACCCAACAAAGCAGAAACACTTACAAAACTATTTTATTTACATCTGTAAATATTGCTTTATTTAATTGCAATATTTTTTTTCTTTTCCAAAAGAATGTCTATCTGATGGTTGCAATTGTTCTCAAAATTGGCTTCTGATGATCATGTTCTCCAGCTTCACATCTATTGACATAAATCCTTGTTCAATATTTTTGATCAGGAGACTGTAACAAATGTCTTAGGAAAGAATGAAAACACTTGCAAACTTTTTAACCACTGAATATTTTCTGTACAGTTCACAACAAAAACTGTATTTTGTTTCCTTATTTTCTTCTTCTTTCATTATTTGCTCGGAATCTCTTGGGAAAACCACTGAAAATGTGCCACGAATATAAACCCCTTTAATGTGGCAACACCAAGTAAAAATGTGGGCAAAATTTTACGTCAATTTATTGATAACAAACTGTGTACCCCTGGCTTATGTTTGTAAATATTGCCATGGGATAACCTGCTCAAGGATGGAGCTACAGTTAAGAGGAGCACTGCCTTTCATTTGAAGAATAAATGACAAATGACTGCAGAGGGTTTATATCTTACTCAGTGAATGCCTCTGACGATTGGTTCTTATGTAATTCTGGCTCAGGAAAGTTCTAAGCCCCTTGCATTTGCCTTTCTAAATAGGAAGCTGTTAGGGCCAATGGGCTGGATCATTGCTGAAAAAGAGTGATGCATTATTTCCCATATACTAGTGAGTCTCATTTTTGTGCCCTGCACATATGATTACATTGACATAATGTAAGTTAATTCACCTTTCTTTGAACCAGATATCATTTTTATAAATATTAGCAGGGATAACTAGTCCAAGGCGGAGTGGTGGCTCTGAGGCTAAGGATCTGTGCTGGTATCCCGAAGGTTGCCGGTTTGAATCCCCGTCACTGCCAAAAGAGATCCTACTCTGCTGGGCCCTTGAGCAAGGCCCTTAACCTTAAATTGCTCCAGGGGCGCTGTACAATGGCTGACTCTGCGCTCTGACCCCAAGGGGTATGGGAAAACTAACAAATTCCTAAATTCCTAGGAAATTGTATAAGGCGAAATAAAGAAAAAAAAAAAAGTGATCTCAAAAGGTACTAAAAACAAAGGGTGTCATAGTTACAGTGCTTAAAGTATGTGGTATAATATGTTACTATCTCTGAAAATTCTGCAGTTTTCTGTCTTTATTTACCATGTAATGTCAAAGGATATAATTTGATTGAACAAATATGAAGTACCAAGTAAAGGGTACTCACATTACATAAATATCTCTGAAGACTGTGTTGGTATTTATGCTTGCTTTCTGCCAGTCATTTTGTTTTTTGTTCAGGAATAGATATACCAGTAATTTTGACATTAGGTGTAGGGACAAAGAAATGCATTGGTAACACTTTATTTTAGATACTCCAATGCATTTATTACTAATTTACTATCATTAACATGAACTTCTTTTGATCTAACATTTCTTAATCCTTAATATTAACAAGTAATTTCAATATGCCACACTGCACAGAAATGAATAACCTAATCTCTACTAATGTTTTGCAAAAGAAGCCTTGTTAAGGTCTTGTTACATAAGAGTAATAGATGGATTTTTGCAGTACCTTAACTAAAGTGTTACCAATGTATGGAATATTATTGACATACTATACTTAGGAATGAATATGTAAATTCTAAACTATCAATGTTACAAACAGGTTAATTGGGGATTATTTTGGTTTAGGGGAAATACCTGATTCATCTTGATACTTTCACATACTAAATCAATTCAATTCCATTTTCTGACCAGTAAATGAAAAAAATATATACTGTTTAAAATCAATTCCAAAAAATTTAAATCGAACCATTAACATATCAGTGCTACATTATAGGTTTATATGGTCATTATTGTCCTTTGTATACAGTACATTGAAATTCTTACTTGCAAGTACTAATCAACATGCAGCACATTGGCATCCTCTGGCTAAACTTTAATTTACTTTACCTAAAAATCTCAGAATGAAGTTTACAACTCTATTTAATCTTCAGAAACATAGTAAGTTATGCACTTTTATGGAAAATGATGTACAAAAGATAGTGAAAGGATACATGTGAAATACAGATATTTAGATAGGAAAGACAGTATATAATAGATAAATGGAAAGACACTATATAATAAATAGTGAAAGCCTTTAAAATACAGAGCCTAAAGAACTATTCATTTCTTTGGAAGTTTTCATGCTTTATTATTATATAACATTGAATCGCAGTGTATTTAATTTGGCTTTTTTGACACTGATTAACAGAAAAAGGCTCTTTAATTTCAATGTGAAAACAGACATCTTCAAAGTAATCTAAAGTATTTACAAATATTATTTTTTTTAAACTGCTCAAGCTCTGTCAGATTGCATGGGGATTGTGAGCAAACAGGCTTTAGTCAAGTCCCACCACAAATTCTCAGTTAGATTGAGATCTGTGCCGTATTTATTAAGCATCTCAGAATTACTCCTAGGAACTGAATTACAAGTCTGAATAGTCTTAAGAATTTGTCCTAACCCAAAATAGGGCATGGGAAATATTTATTTAGCACCCTGTACCTACTCCTAGTTAGGATTGAGAGTTCACATTTGTGAATTAATGACATTACAGTTTTGTGGCACACCAGCCACAAACTAGCACACATGAAGTCATTTTGTAGTGTACTTGGAAATCATGATGACGGTTTGTAGTTTTCTGATGCTAACACTAAGGCTTCCCAACAAAAGATAACAATAATAATAATATTCAAAGGGCCTTGAATACATTCAAATAAAAGGTTTATGCCAATGTCATGAAGTACTCTAGAGTCATGCATTGACACAGGCCATCCGCATCAATATCAAAAACAATACAGTAACGAGCACCAAGCTAGAAAAACAGAGACACATACACCAAATTGGAGTAAAGCCTGATAGCGGGAACATTTATTTAACCAACCATACTTTCAGAAAAATCACCTTCCTGTAATTATGGCCATGGTAAATGCCTTGCAAAGTTATAGTTATACTAAAACTAGCCACAGATATTCCTGCTGTTACTGAAGTCATGTTCTGTATTCCTAATCATTGTCCACAGTTAAATGATGTGTCTTGACCTGTCTTTGTGATCCCCTTTAACTTCTGTATGGGTGTATTCAATCCCAAGTCTTGTGAAGTGTAATATGAATATTCCAGGGGATTATGAAATGTAAAGCTTATTGTACCTGTGGCACTTCACTGTCATTTACTGATTCAGTCACACCTTACCTTCAGGGTAATAAGCTGGCTGTACTTTAGCTTGCATCCATGTTAGCCTGTGTATTGATTAACATATGCATGCTCATTCCCAATTAAAGCAGTGATCTTGTGAAACATTAAGGGGAGTTGTAGCACCCCAACCCCCAGATGCAACAGTCCAGTCACAGTTCCAGATGCCAAGAAAGAGATGTATTGCGACAAATATCGTAATACACTCCACAGATCCAGCATTATGAGTCTTCATCCACCTACTTTCCTGACCCACACTCTCTGAGTGAAGCAGAACAGCTTTCATTATACTGGACCTGGGAGTACTTCTCGTGCTGTCACATTGCATCCAGGAAGGACTTTTGTCTCAGGAAGAACCTACCTGTGATAGGAGTGTCTGCCTCCAGCAGGGCTGCCCACCAAAACAAAAACTTCTCTGCAGCCCTGCAGTTATCCAAATGAGATGCATGCCAGTGCACTGGGGAAGCACATGGCCCTGGGAAGCAGTCAACCCTTGTCCATCCTTCATAACAGCCTCCTGACCAGAAAAGGTGCCACAAATCAGCCTGTCTGGGATTCCTATTTACTACTACTTAAAAATGCCTCCTGGCCAGGTAAGGATCCATCCATCACAGCTGGGATGATAGCCAACCCATGTTATTACAGCCTTTATGTGCATGCCATCAGACACACCAGAAATTCCAGCAAAACCAGTGAATGCAGCCTGCTGTATCATTATCTCATAAGGAGTGGTGGTGAAATGTATTACTCTGCATATTACTTTACACATTGTAAGGGCATTCAAAGTTTAGTGTAAGATTTGAAAAATGGTTATTTGTGACATACTTGTGACATACTATTAATAAGTTGCATTATCCTGTGTCCAAAAAATGTTATATTTCTAACACTTTCGTATCAGATGACAGGGCATGGCTTTTTGTGTACATTGAGCAATCACTTAGTGTACAAGAGTTGTTACGAATGTTATTCCATGTCTGTCAAATCAATATCTTTTAAAGAGTTAATTGTTGTCCAGTGTATCCAAAACATTCTGTCTTTCATGGAATGTGTGTGCTTATCTCTGCCAGAATGCCATTATCTGGCAGCTCCTAGTAAGTTAGGACAGCTAATGAGCTGTTCTAAATCTTGGTGAACTTAAGAGTTGTTTGCTAAATTAGGATAACTGATAAAATAATTTTATTCCTACTTCTAAGAGTAGGACCAAGTTTCTGTCACTGTGAGATTTTTGAGCCAGTTAGGACACTTTTCCTACTTTGAGACACTTGATAAATATGGGCACTGGACTTGGCGACCCCTTGGCATTAGCATTTTTTGATGTTTCTTGCAGACTGCATTAGGTTGTCCTCTGGGACAAATTAGTTCACTGTTCCAATTTTAGATTTACAGGGGTTATATCAAAGTGTATATTCTGTATATTTTCTTAGAGTAAAAAATGTGAATAGTAAGATGTTAAGAATAAAGGGAGTCGGACATGGACCATCTATATACTGTACTGTATGTAGGTTAATAACATTTAAATAGATTTAATTGCTATTACTGATATAGCAGTATAAGTTTTTGCATATTGATGAGTAATAGTCTGTATTTGCATATTGAGGTATATGCTTTTAAAGTCTGTTTGCCTTGGCTGCAAGGTTATTACCTGCTCACAATAGGTTGTTATTGTTATTTTTTAAACTGGTTCTGAATAAATATGACTAGGTGTGTCGAACATGATCTTTAATATACTGGTCACCAGTTATAGGTTGTTACCTGCTTTGTGCCAGTGCAGCCAGGATAAATTATGCCTGACCAGGAATCTGTATTACAGTATACTAAAAAGCTTTAAAAAATGGACTGAGGCATAAGTGAAATATTTGTTTACAAAAGAGTGGATAACTGTTATGCTTGTAATGTGAGAGTTTAGCAGCTCAATTTCTGTTCTGTTGTCAGAGGTCTGACTTTACATTTTGATACATATGTCCCTATAGTCCGTTTTATACACCTTCTTAACATAGTCCAACATACCAGAATGTAAATAAAGTTAATTCAACTCCCTTGCATAATTGTTATGCATACTTTTATGGTGCTGTTTAGTTTTATAACCAGAGACACAAATCAAACCACACCATGACTTCTTTGCACCCCCATCTTTAAATAGCTCCTCTTTCTTCCTCCTAGTCGGCCTTCCTCTTGCTTCTTGTATTTCATAATTTTAACATTCTCTTGACACTTTCTTTTTATCTGTACTGACCTTCAGTATCTTATTAAGTTTCTGGTGTGAAGACAAGACCTATTTAGGAAGTATTTATCAATTATTTGTGAAACAATTAAACTCCTTATAAATACTAAAGCACCTGGAAATGACTTTCACTGACTAATGTACTTTAGATTTAGTGCTTTCTCACAAATCTGAATTTGTTGCTTAATGTTGCAATGATTGTGGACTACTGTTTTTCTGCACCTTAGTTTAGTGAGGTTTTGTATATCAGATTCATTCATCAGAAACGGAAGGACTATCTTATAATTATGTTTCCAATGAGTTTTACTGACATACCGATACTCTGGACCCACCTATAATGAACATTGTCATGGGTTGTGTTATGTTTCAGACATGGAACAATCACAGCAAGCATGGAGGTTCTTGTTGTTGCTGACGTCTTATCTTCTGTTTCTGTGTATTAGCAGCTGATTTTACTTATACTGCACCTGTCATAAACTTATTGCTGCAGCATTTTTGAATAACGCTTTTCATACTAACAGTGTTTTCAGTGCATTATTTGGATTTAAATATGGCTGTCTTATAAAATAAGTAAAAATGTTGTAGTTGGCCTTATTCTACTTTATAAAATGTAAATGTTTTTATTCACATTCTTAGTACAGAAAATAAATAATGGATTGATAAGGCTTAGATAATACTACTGTTTTTTTATTATTTAAAAATTACAAAATGTTAGATTTATTTGTACCTTAATAAATATGAGATGTATCCTTACTGTTAGTTTTTGTAAAATAATTACTTATTGTCCTGTAAAGGGTTAACTTTGAAAGCCTTTATCTTACTGTCATTACCTGACTATCTTATGTAATCAGAAGCTAAAAATTGTAAAATAGAATATAGGTCATGTGAAGTTCCATTTCACAATAACTGCTATTCTTCATGAGGTTCTCATGACCGTGTCTCTGTATGTATCTATTCCTGTAGTACAGCCTCTGAGTGCATTTCCAGAAATAGAAGTGGGTGGGTATGCAGTGCGTATGAGTATATATGTGTGTTTGTAAGTGTATAACAAAAATGTCTCACGCTGTTAAATTTAGAGAAGGATCTGTGCTATGTCACTCTCACATTGATTAGTCCACAGTGCCATAGGTATAAGAGGAGGGGAGTCAAGAAAAGACAGATTACTATATTAGTTGAATACTTCTCAGATTTATCACTTGGCATACTATTACTAAAGGCGTTTGACCTACATGAGTTAGTTATTTACGACACCTTTTTTGTCAACAGTGCAAAATGTGCTAAGCATCACTGCATTTTGACAGACAGGAACGTGTTGCATTAAAAAGAAATAAAGCCCAGCAGGGCTGGAAGAGAGTGACGGAAAACATGCTTTAACAGTGGCTTTGTGTCTCATTAGGCAGTCTGAAGGAAAGGGATCACTGTGTGTGGGATCTCTATTGTATGCACAGTTAAGGACACATATATTGATAGTTGTGATCTGATAGGAAATATATAGTGTTTCCATGTGAGGCAGACATCCTCACACCTTCTGGCCCATTGAAGGCAGGACATGGTTCAGATTCAAAAGTGCGACCAAATTGTTCTTTCAAAGATACACATATAATTACAGAAAACAGAGTGGTAAAGAAGGGGATATTATGGTATCTACTGAAACAGAACAAGGTAGTGTGCCCATTTAGGTGGATCAAAAGAAACAGATGGTGTTTTTATTTTTATTTGTGAGCCTATTTTTTATTAATTAAATAAAAATATGTGCATAAGATAAGGATTAAAAAATTTAATATATATATAAAACAAAACTTCCCTGATGCTGCACATATAAACATTGAGAAAATGACTGAATAAAAGTTCTTTAACCTTATTTCACATTTCAGTGTGGCCCTGTGAAAGCTTTTGTTTCAGATTGATCATTGCAAGGTACTGTACGTTGTTAATTGTCATTTTTTTAGCGTAGCTCTAATGCTACAGTTGGCATCTTGTAAAAAAATGTAATATCATTATGAAAATTCATATTGATCACATTGCTTTAAAAGAAATGTTTTGTGTTCGTATATCCTTTGAAAGCTTCTGTTTTAACTTTGTATTAAAATTCATGTAGAGCTTCCATCACTTTGCTACATACAGCATTGTGTAGTGCTCTCATAATGGACCACAAGCATATGGCATATATCACATATACGAATGTGCTGCTGTAGAGCTAGAAAACACTGACTTGTTTGTTCATTTAAACTATATATCTACTGTAACACTCTCATCAGTTGTATTGTTATACACTTTTGTATTGAGTGTAGAAAGCAAACCATTCCATCAAAGGGAGGTAAAATATGGGTATATGGAGTGTTCTGTGTATTTTTATTATGAAAGTAGAAAGAAATATTACTACTTGTCTTAAAAAAAATGCAAGTATAATACTGTGAGATATATTCAGAAGTCATGTACCATCTGTTACATTTAATTGGTTTCTGCAGTAATTCTGGATGGCAAACAAATAATTCATGAATATAGAGGGATGGCATTCTGTTCTCTTCAGCAATGTACATAGAAATAAATGTTCTTATAAATTAAGTTTTCAGAATAATAATATTTTCAATTTATAGTAGAAAAATGTACTATAAAAAATAGTTTATTATATTTATGATTTTCATATGAATTATTTTTCCACATGTCATTTACATATACAGCATTGTTATATAGGTTTATTATGCAGTATATACTGTATACAGTATAATGAACAAAAAATACCATCAAGAACTTCCATCCATGATGCAAGATTTAAGATCAGACTTGTAACATATAGTGTACTAAACAGCTGATCAGCAGCAGTCACTTGTTGTGAAGCCTTGAGAGTTCCCAAGTACGCAAGTCCAAAAACATCCAAAAATGCCATCTAGTAGTAGCTAGTAATAAGGGCAAATACACTGTACAGACTCTTACTAAAATAAAAATACTTATTTCTCAGAAGAATGCTCTGAACATAAAGAAATCTCCATGGAGCACAACAAGGAGTTCCCTGGAACACAAGTCAGTCCTGGTGAACAAAGCCCCAGTACAGAATCCAGAAACAAAAACAGATCATGAAGTCACAGTCCAATAATCATAATAAACACAGAAAAGCACAAACCAAGAAACTCACCACTCCAGTGCATTGAATGAACTGCAAGGGACTGTGGCCTATCCTCGCTTTTATAGGGCTGAGGACTGTTCCTTGTGGTGATGAGCAGGTGACCCCGCTTCTTGGGGAACTACTCACAAAACATATGGCATATAACAAAGGCATGAAGACAGATACATAAAACCATAAACATATACAAGAGTAACTATACAAATAAATCAAAAATGTGTAACAAAGATGTAAAACAATAATTTCAACCCCAGCCACGGAAGGAACCTGGCTGAAATATAATACCACCATTTGGCAGTGGTGATGCAGGGAAGGGAAGCAAGAGGTTCAGTCAGTTGAAAGAAGAAACCAATTATAGATCATGATTCTGGTAGCTAAAAGCATGTTGATTACAAATTCAGTGTATGGGATTTTCTGATTTTTTATTTTTCAGACATTTTCTACATTACATACAGTCTTCCCCTTTTTATATTGTGGGATTTATGTCCATCCATCCATCCTCTTCCGCTTATCCGAGGTCGGGTCACGGGGGCAGCAGCTTGAGCAGAGATGCCCAGACTTCCCTCTCCCCGGCCACGGGGGAATCCCGAGGTGATCCCAGGCCAGCCGGGAGACATAGTCCCTCCAGCGTGTCCTGGGTCTTACACGGGGCCTCCTACCGGTTGGATGTGCCCGTAACACCTCACCAGGGAGACGTCCAGGAGGCATCCTGATCAGATGCCCGAGCCACCTCATCTGACTCCTATCGATGCAGAGGAGCAGCAGCTCTACTCTAAGCCCCTCCTGGATGACTGAGCTTCTCACCCTTTCTTTAAGGGAAAGCCCAGACACTCTGCAGAGGAAACTCATTTCAGCCGCTTGTATTCACGATCTCGTTCTTTCGGTCACTACCCATAGCTCATGACCATAGGTGAGGGTAGGAACGTAGATCGACTGGTAAATTGAGAGCTTTGCCTTACGGCTCAGCTCCTTTTTCACCACAACAGAATGATGCAGAGCCCGCATCACTGCGGATGCCGCACCGATCCAAAGGTCGATCTCAC
This sequence comes from Polypterus bichir lapradei, assembly GCA_026402145.1. Lineage (NCBI taxonomy): Eukaryota > Metazoa > Chordata > Cladistia > Polypteriformes > Polypteridae > Polypterus > Polypterus bichir. The sequence continues at coordinate 10,715,793 of JANRMT010062831.1, forward strand.
GCTCCATTCTTCCCTCACTCGTGAACAAGACCCCGAGATACTTGAACTTCTCCACTTGGGGCAGGATCTCTCTCCCAACCCTGAGAGGGCACTCCACCCTTTTCTGGCTGAGGACCATGGTCTCGGATTAGGAGGTGCTGATTCCCATCCCAGCCGCTTCACACTCAGCTGCGAACCGATTCAGAGAGAGCTGAAGATCATGGCCTGATGAAGCAAACAGGACAACATCATCTGCAAAAAGCAGTGACCCAATCCTGAGTCCACCAAAC
>JANRMT010062831.1:10736061-10758245 GCA_026402145.1 Polypterus bichir lapradei
ATGGTCCTCAGCCGGAAAAGGGTGGAGTGCCCTCTCAGGGTTGGGGGCGAGATCCTGCCCCAAGTGGAGGAGTTTAAGTATCTCGGAGTCTTGTTCACAAGTGAGGGAAGAATGGATCGTGAGATCGACAGGCGGATCAGTGCGGCATCCGCAGTGATGCGGGCTCTGCATCGGTCTGTCGTGGTGAAAAAAGAGCTGAGCCGTAAGGCAAAGCTCTCAATTTACCAGTCGATCTACGTTCCTACCCTCACCTATGGTCATGAGCTATGGGTAGTGACCGAAAGAACGAGATCGCGAATACAAGCGGCTGAAATGAGTTTCCTCCGCAGGGTGTCTGGGCTTTCCCTTAAAGATAGGGTGAGGAGCTCAGTCATCCGGGAGGGACTCAGAGTAGAGCCGCTGCTCCTCCGCATCGAGAGGAGTCAGATGAGGTGGCTCGGGCATCTGATCAGGATGCCTCCTGGACGCCTCCCTGGTGAGGTGTTCCGGGCACGTCCAACCGGGAGGAGGCCCCGGGGAAGACCCAGGACACGCTGGTGGGACTATGTCTCCCGGCTGGCCTGGGAACGCCTTGGGATTCTCCCGGAAGAGCTGGAAGAAGTGGCCGGGGAGAGGGAAGTCTGGGCTTCTCTCCTTAAGCTGCTACCCCCGCGACCCGACCTCGGATAAGCGGAAGAGGATGGATGGATGGATGAAGGTTAATTACAATCAGATGCATTAAACTAATAAACAATATGCGGTTAATTTCAGTGTATTTATAAAGCCGCGTCAGGGATGTGAATCTGAAAAAGAAAGATAAACCACACAGGAACAGTAGCATTGCTTTGATGCTGGGTGCCGCCAGTCTGCAAAACCAAGGGGAGAACTTGCATACGACAGGGTATGAGCTAACGTGGAAATGTGTGTGGCTTTATGGCAAGTTTAGGTTTTATACATCGCGATTTGAATGTGGAAACATTCGTACGCAACATTTCTGTGCGTACGCACCGTTTATACATGAGGCCCCAGGAGATGTGGAGACAAAAGTCAAGGTTGAAAATAATGTGCCAAGCTCAGGAAGTTGAGTGATTAAACACAAACCAAAAGAACCAAGCCTACAAGTAAACTATGCATTTCATGTGTGTTCCGTGTCTACAACAATCTGTGTAAATGTAGGATGACAGGAAATGCGAGGCAAGAAATCCTGAACACGTACCTAAAACAGAAACTGTTTCCATGTTATACTAATAATGACGTGAAGTGCATAATGTGTGAAGACTTTAGTCTAAATATCAAATAAACACGTGCTCTTTTTATTCAAGAATATAACCAAAGAAAAAGAATCATTAAATTTACATGTTGCTGTGTGGTATAGCGGGTCCACAGCTCACTGAGCAAAGGCCATTTTAAATAAATAATCACCGCACCCGAAGCGGCTTCGTGAAGGGGGCGTTGTTGTAGCGAGCCGCGGGACGCTCGGGGTTGTGGGCGTTTCTCACCGAGTGCACAGGTGAGGAACTGCCCACATCCGTGATTGCTCCCGTGGCTAATGCTACAGCTGTGATGGCCCCTCTTCATTTAAAAGAAGCGCGAGTCGGTTTTAGAGAGGAAAAGAAAGAAAGGGAAGGAAACGGAGGTTGGAAGCAGGAAGGAGAGAAGAGAGAGTGCGAGCAAATCGGTGCAGCAGGAAGGAAGCGAGCAAACGCTTGCAGGCAGCTGAAGGCAGCCTGGGTGTTTGGCCAACACCTGAGAGAAGTGGTTGAGGTCGCCCCTGTAGAAGTTTGTTCAGAAGGGCAGGAGTGACCGGGAAGGTGCAGGACTCTCCGCGGAAGTTAGCGGGAGTCGGGACTTGGGATGTAGTGTTCCCTGTGTGAGAGCCTTGGTCACAGTGGAATTCCCAAGTCACTGTCAGGGGGGAGCCGACCGGAGCCAAGGATCGGGGAGGCGACTGGCAGTGGTAGTAGCAGCAGGAGTAGGCAGAAGGTCAGCTGCATTGAGAGCGTCTCGCCTGTTGCAGGGCCCATGTGGGAGAAGCAGGTGAGACGCTAACGCTAACAGAAGAAGCACCGGGCTTGTTGTTGTTGTTTTAAAGACTGCTTTCCGTAGGAACATTTTAACCTCTGGTTTTAAGGATTGTTTTTTTTTCTATTTGTGTGTTTTAACCTCCACGTTCTTTTATTGGATTATTTATTAAACTTTTTGGGCATCACTGCACTTTATATTTTGAACACTCTTTTTTTTTGTTGACCATTTTAAATAAAAGCACTGTTGCACTTTTTCTTTACCATCCCCTTGCTCGAATTATTTGCCTTCACTGACTAGCTCATCGGTAACATTACCGACGGTGTTGGGTTCAAGAGCTTCCTAAGTAGCGATGGGAGTGTGGAGCCAGAACCCGCATCGTCACATGCTGTCAATGAGTTAAAAACCCAAGCTCAAATGTCAAGTGACAGAAAGTTGATACGCATTCTTGGATGGTGCAGAGGTAATAACTGCTGCTTTATAACCCAAAGGTTCCGAGTTTAAGTCTGGGCGTTCCGTGTTTTGAGTAGTGAGCTCCTATTATTATTACTATAATATAATAAAAGCATACCGTAGATCCCGGAATGTAAGCCGAGAATTTCGTCCTAGATTTTTGGCTTGGAGTTTGGGGGTTGGTTTATACAACGAGTATCGTTTCAGATTCAAGATTTCCAGCGCAATGCCGGTTTTGCCGATAAATACGGAAATAAATAATGACAAAACCACAGAACCATCTTTCAGATGAAGAAGTAACTTTGCATGCCGGTACTTTAAATTAAATAAAGAATTTATTAAAAAAAGTGTTTTAGTTGTTGATTTTATTAATAAAATTTATAATAAATTATCGGAAAATTTGAAATAAAAATTTTTGTTTTGATTTACGACCAACATCTTGCGTTACGACCCGAATGCGGTCACGTGTATCCGCTTGCGCGATTGTAAACAAACAACCGAGATCGTTAGTAGCGTCAGTTGGAGCCCAGATACATGTGTTTGTGGATGTAATTTCGGTCATTGCAGTGATTTACATATATATATACTTCACTAAGACCATGCAAGCAAGACACATAATTGCTAAGGAAGGAAGAGAAGGTAAAGAAAGCGATCACAACAGAAACGAAGATGGAAATTGTGTGGAAATATGAGAGCGCTGTTCGTGTGACCGATCTCGCTAGTATGTACAGCATGTCGAAATCCACCATCTCGACAATTTTACAAAGAAAAGATTTGCATAAGGAGGCTCTTTCTAAACAATAACCACCTTCCATTTCATTCTCCTCCTCCTCCCTTCCTGCAGCCCAAAGATGTCATATTAAACGGTGAGTACAGTATGAAATTGTTGTTTCTAGAATAGAATAGAATAGAATGCCTTTTATTGTTACTATACACATCTACAATGAGATTAAAAGCAGCTCCTTCAGTGCAGAAAAAAAGTTCTGTATAGGGCTTGTATGGTTGTTTTTTTAGCCTTAGCATAACGCTGGATCTGCGGCCCCGCTTCTGCTTTCTTTCCCTCCTCCGTCTGCGTCATCTCCTAGACCCGACAACAATCTACGGAGAGCCCGCTGGTCTCGCTATGTTGTCTGGGATGTTGATGCGTGTGATGAAAAACACTCGAAACAGATGTCTGGCTCTGGACACCGATGTCTATAAGATTCTGACTTGTGTAGCGGATGTTCGCCGAGCCGATCGTGCACAAACAAGGAAATTGTTTTATAACTTTTTGGTTATTACATTAGAAAAATTATTGGTGTTTTGTTAAATTATGCACATTATACAACCCTTTTTTATTATGAAAAGGTTAAGTAAGTGTTGCAGTTGTAGGTTCGGAACGCATTATGGGTTAGCCTTCGCGAACGAATTAAGTTCGTAAGTCAAGGGTCCACTGTATTGCGTATTTAAGTTAGTCAAATTTATAACGAGTCTCCGGAAATCCACCCGCCGATGTACCGTATTTGTGTATATAGTTTCAACACAAAGGTTTCATTTTACCAAACTTCTCCGCAATCACTTCCTGGTTTCCATCAAAAATGCCGGCAGTCTCAAATTCTCACCGATAAACATGATAAATATACCTGAAGATACACTTTTAAGGAAATTTAGAAAATTTTGCTTGGAGAAGGGGGTCGGCTTAAATACCGGTCATTGGCAAATACATATAATTTAGTAGGTAGAGAAGGGGGTCGGCTAATATACCGAGTCGACTTATATTCCGGGATCTACGGTATATTTGATTTGAGTCTGTAAATTTTTGCTACTTGTTAAAGTTAGCGTTTTTTTTTTTATTATTCAGTTTTATTCTGTCAATGACGTTAATATAGTATAACGAACTTGCCTCTCCCTCTCTGGGTTGATGGCATTTTATCTCCATTCTTTTCACAAGAGCAGCGATGGCCACAGTTGGTGATGTGGTTGATGCCTGCTCAGGACTATTTGTTGTACTGGCAATCAAAAATACAGTGTCCCGTGACCACTATAGACTATCATGCAGAATTTGCACTTTGACAACAAAGACACCCTTGCAGAACGTGTGAAAAAAATGACAGGTTTACTGTGATTACGGACATCTGACAATGTTTTGTTGAGAGCTGTGTTTTGACCCAGGGCAAAGGCTTTCTAAGTCTGTGGTGATAAAGCTTATAGAGCCATTTCTGGACAAAGGCAGAAACATAACAACAGACACCTTCTTTACAGGACTTTAGCTGGCTAGTTAAAGAATGAAGCTTAATGTGCAGAGAAGATGTTCACAAAGCAAATAGCAGTGAAAGGAAACAAAATTGATACATATAAAGTAAAGAACCAGAAGTGAGTTTGCTGCCACAAAGTATTTTGGCCAGCTGGCCATTAAACAAACTTGAATCAACCAGACTCAACAAAGTATTTAAAGGTTCTAAGTTGTAAGTTGAAAATGCATCACAATACAACTGTATATTTAAAATATATTAGTTTATTATGTTATTGGTTAGGAGCATGTGCCACATGACAAACTACCCAAGTGCAGCAGTTGATGTGAAAAAAACACATCATAAAAACAATTGTATCATTCACATAGCCTGATATTCTAGAAAAGTGATTCAAGCAGAATTGTATCATTTTTAAAGTGGACTCTACTGAGTTAACAATGTGATGAGGGTCCTCAAAAGGAATCCGTAGTTAAACAAGGTACATGAGAAAGTCTTGTAAAAAAGTTTTTTGCACAATTTGAGTCTGTTTTACATTAGAAAAAATATCACATAAGTCTGTAATTTCACCCATATTTCTTTCCAAGTTCATGTATATTGTCATGTGTATACAGTACACCCTGCCCCATGCCAACATGAATTGGTTTTAGCACCTTCAAAAATGTTACGTATATTAAATAATGGTCTTGCAGGTTAGATAATGATTGGATCAAAAAGGTATGATTCAGATGTTGTATTTTTAAACATTGCAGTGCTGTTGGAAGCAATTTACAAGTTCACATTTGCATTTTACCTTGATTAAAAAAATGGTTCTATATACACTTCTAAAAGAATCATTGTTTGACATTGTGCCAATTGATGTTATATTGATAGGTACTTTAGGCAATGCTTCCCTCTGCTGGATTTAAGCTTGAGCTGCAATTCAAATCAAACCTATGCTGCTATGGTGACAGCAGACTTCTGTGACTTTAGTGCACATGAAGCATCCCAATGAGGACATTCATGAGGGCAGAAAAAAGGTTTCTGTTAGCTTAATTTGCTTCCTGAAATTATTAACATTCGTGAAACATAAAAAAAATAGGTAAAAAGACTGTCATATTGTGATGTACAGAATTCTTTTTCTGGGCTTCTAAACCACTACTGTAATTCACTTCCAAGTCATTATAAATCAAAATCTCTTATGTCTTGCATTGTGTTTATCATTTTTCTACCACCTCAATAAAAATTCATTAAAATTACCCCACTATCTTATTTTTGGTGTACATTTATCTGTGGTGCATTGTTCATAATATGGCATTTGAGATGTTCTGATGTTTACAAAAGAAACTGAGAGGCCACAGTTGCAGTGTCCCAGCTACTCTCCTGTATTCTCTTTTACCCCAAGGACATACAGTTTATTCAAATTTGTCCAGAATTAGTGTACAATGAGATTCATTATTTTTAATACTGACAATGTTTCCTGCCTTACACCTGATGCTGATATTGTGGGTTGTCACTTTGAATGAATCCAGAACTGGAAAAAGAAGGGTCAAAAAATGACTTGATGGATTTAAATATACTTCATCATACTGCTGAATTCTAATGGCTTTTGTACTGTATTTTGCTGTCATTTGTATTGATTGTGCATTTTAATGCACAATGGGACTGAAGAGTTTATAAGGTTTTAACAGGTTTTACTATGAAGTTAATATTTCTCCTAAACTGGATTTTCCATACTTCATATTTTAACACACCAACTTAATGTGGATATCCAGAATTTGAGAGAAATGATTTTTGTTTTAAGGTGAATCAGATCATTTGGATGTAAATCTAGCAGTCTGCTCAAAGGATCATGCAAGGTTACTGTTTAAGGTTATTGTGATTATGCTATGATTACTAAATTTCAGAGTTCTTCTTGAATTTGCTTTGCTTCTGTGTGAATTGCATTTTAAATTCTGTCTTTTGGTTATAGAAATACCTTCTAATACCTTTAGTTAATACTGGATTAACAATGTATCTTGAGCACGTCTATATTTTTGCACATTAAGTACTGCTTGTGCTCAGCTGTCATTATTAAGGAACATAACTGCATTGAAGGTACTGTAAGGAGCGTGACTTGACTATATAATTTAGGTTGGCTTGGAATTGATGATATATGTGGTTGCTTTAAGATAACAACATTCTCTTCAGTACATGTTTATACTGATTTATTTGAAAATATTTTTCTTGTCAAAATAATTTTTAGTTTTCACATACAATATAATAGTTTGATTTTACAAAGCAGTTCAACAACACTACCAATGTTCTAAAGGAAAATTAATTAATATAACTCCATGAAGATTTCCAGTTTCATATAGGAATGCTTGCTGAACAATTTGCTTTTGGAGGTACTGCCTTGAGATTTTCACATTCTGTTAACAGTGTATGACTATGAGCTAGGGGACTGCATTACAAGCTCATGTTCAAAATAATATTGTAGGTCTGCGGCAGCTCTTGCTGGCACTGACTCAGTGGATTCATGCTGTGGGAAACATTCCAGACACAGACAGGTAGACATTGTTTTAAGCACCACACACATTTATTTACAACTATTATTTACATTAAAGAGCTCCAGGTGCCTCCCGATTAGCTTCTGCCGGCCCTTCCTGGTGTGGTGGAAGTACTGGCTGCATACCTGGAAGCACTCTGGGTGTCCCTGGTCTTCTTCCCCCCAGCACTTCCAGGTGTGGTGGAAGTGCTGAGGGCCAGGGCTCCACAGACATTGAGGCTCCCCCTGGCGGTGACCACTGGCCCCTATAGGGTTGAGCTTCTAAGCTCTGTTCCCGTAGTCCCCAAAGCCATCAGGGCAGTCACCCCATCATGGTTTGGCGGAGACGTAAGCCCTCCTCCAGTCCTCCTGGGCGTCCCGGCTGGGTACCATCCTCAGCTGCTTGCCACAATGCTGTTTTTGTTACTTCATTGTCATTTGACGGAGATCTCACTGTTGCCACACTATTGCTGCACTAATGTTAATTAACGCAACTTTGACTGGCTTCCCAATATTTATAGACTCCCCTGCAGCTGGTTCTGAATATCCTCTTTTCCATGATGTAAGGACAGCTTATGCTGATCGTGACTTATTGCAATGTCATGCACAATTTGATGCAACTGTTACAGTATACATTTAACACACATTTAGAGTCCTGTGACGTATTAACATTTCTTTAGGTAAGAAAATAATTGTGACATTTTGATCCTCCATGTGTCACCAGATAACTTCTAAAATTTTATGGTCATTTGAAATTCTGTGAAAAATCAATCCAGTTTTGTGTGATTAGAAAACTGTAAGGGGATAGGTATGGTTCAGAAGTTCAAGGATCTCCTATACATGCTTAAATTAGCTCAGAATTTTGTGACAGAGCTGGCCAGTGCATCTGTATAACGTTGTCTTGTTCAGTAGACCACTAAGTGGCTCTTGTACTGTGTGGATTGGAATACTAGCCTGCAGAAAAAGACCACATGACACCACCAGCAGTGAAGAAATGCGTACAATAAAACTTACTTAGAACAGTGAAGCATTTGTATGAAATTCTGCCATTAATGGAATTGAGATGACACAGATCAGGCGATGGTTAATCAAAAGACCGGAATCTGAATACAAGAAGGAATCCATACCAATGTCAATATTAACAAAGAAAACAAAGCCCAATTCACTATCTAAAAGAAGAGCAAGAAAACCAAGCCAAAGGTTCTAAACAACCATAAATTTCTTCCCAGCACATTTTTGTACACAGTTTTGTATTTATCCAGAATCTTAGACAATGAGATTTCTGCAGTTCTAACATTTATACTGTTGTGATAGTGACATCATATGATGTGACCACTCCCTTTAGAAACATCCATCCATTATCCAACCCGCTATATCCTACCTACAGGGTCACGGGGGTCTGCTGGAGCCAATCCCAGCCGACACAGGGCACAAGGCAGGAAACAAACCCAAGGCAGGGCGCCCACACACACATACACACACCCACACACCAAGCACACACTAGGGACAATTTAGAATTGCAAATGCACCTAACCTGCATGTCTTTGGACTGTGGGAGGAACCCGGAGTACCCGGAGGAAATCCACGCAGACACGGGGAGAACATGCAAGCTCTATGCAGAGAGGACCCGGGAAGCGAACCCAGGTGTTCTAACTGCGAGGCAGCAGCGCTACCCACTGCACCACCGTGCCGCCCCCCCCCCCCCCCTTTTAGAAACAGATTTCCAAATTATTCAATTACTTAATACCCTATACATATCAGACACACAAACCTCCGTACCAGTGGCCCTTAATGTAATAGCAGAATTTCAAAAGATATCAGGACTTACCGTTAACTTTTTCCATTGAACTTGCTTCCACACAATATTAGATGGCACATCTTTTCCATTTATTTTAGCAGATCTGTTTAAATACCTAGTGGCAAACATCACAAGTAAATATAAAGATCTTTTCCAACAAAATTTAGACTTGTATATAGATAATATTTGCATCTTATGAACAATTACACTTCAAATTAAACTTCCATCAACACATTTTTACACTAATCAGAACTTTGCTAAAAGGAGCCAGCCTAATGTTCCTTAACTACCACCCAATTCTATTCCAGAAAAAATATTGATCAGTCTTGATGACTCGGACAGCATTTCAGTAATATATATAAATATTTTAAAGTCCCTTTCAAAGATCCCAGGGTATGGGTGGGGAAAGGGTCTTTCACTTATTGTCTCAGAGAAGGAGTGTAAGCCAGTCATGCATAAAATATACTCTAGCTGCATATGCACAAAGCATTCAATCATTCAACTCAAAATATGCACAAAGCATTCAATAATTCAACTCAAAATCTTTTAGCACATTTATCTTGGTTGAAATTGTCCAAAATGTGTTCAGGGCAAGATCCAACCAATAAACGTCCATCTCCAACCTCACTGGGCCACATGTTTTGGGTTTGCACCAAATAAACATCATTCTGGACAAAAATCTTGGAATGCCTATCAGACAGCCTTGGTGTCACAATCACTCCTAACCCATTAACAGCTGTGTTTAGTGTACTCCTAGATGGGCTTAAAGTGGAAAAGGACAAATTGATTGTAATTGCCCATACCACATTATTAGCATGCAGAGTTATCTTGCTCAACTGGAATAATCCCAGCCCACCTGTTATAAGTCACTGGGTATCTGATGTTCTATACTATTTTAAATTAGAAAAAAAAAAATTCTTACTTAGAGGATCTCTACAAAACTTTTCTGTAATATAGCAAGACTTAATTAATAAAATTTTAGATTAAGCTTTTATATTGCTTTTATATTACAATACAATACAATACAATGTATTTTTGTATACAAGCACACAAGGAGTGCCGCAATGGGCTTTAACAGGCCCTGCCTCTTGACAGCCCCCAGCTTTGACTCTCTAAAAAGACGAGGAAAAACTCCCAAAAAAATCCCAGTAGGGAAAAAATGGAAGAAACCTCAGGAAAGGCAGTTCAAAGAGAGACCCCTTTCCAGGTACGTTGGGCGTGCAGTGGGTGTCAAAAGAAGGGGGTCAATACAATACAATACAATACAATACACAGAACAGAACAAATCCTCAATAAAGTATACAAATAAAAATTTTAGAAGTACGTAGCAGAATTTAACAGTAGATGATATCACATAATATGATTTGGATTTGTTTAGAGTCCTGGAGACCTCATCCATCAAGCTGCCTCCCCCATTTGGCCATTCCATGGCTGGAACAGTGCTAGGCCAGCCAATCCGATGAAAGGACCTCTCTTTCCCACGATTCCTGCGATCCTCTATCAGGGATGACTTTACCTTAGGCAGGCAAAACAGCTTGGCAGGTGGCCCGTGGCACCAAGTGCCACATTTGAGTACCAAGAAGAGAACAGAATAGGTGAGGGTTAGTATCCATTATAACTGTCATGTTACTTATGTTTTAGTGCTAATGACTAACAACAGAGATGCAGTATGCACAGTTAATCAGCAGCTCTAGTCAGGATATGCTAAACTGAATTAGTGAGTCTTCAGCCGGGATTTAAAAACTGAGACCGAAGGGGCATCTCTTATAGTAGCAGACAGACCATTCCACAGTGTAGGGGCCCTGTAACTAAATGCTCGACCTCCCACTGTTATTTTATTAATCCTTGGAATCCTAAGCAGACCGGCATCTCGAGATCTTAATGTGCGCTCTGGTTTGTAAGTCATGATAATTTCAGACACGTAAGCCGGACCTTGGCCATTTAATGCTTTATATGTTAAAAGGAGGATTTTGAAATCTGCCCTAAACTTAACTGGGAGCCAGTGTAAGGATTTAAGAACTGGAGTTATGTGCTCGTATTTTCTTGTTCTTGTAATAATTCTTGCAGCAGCTTTTTGGATTAACTGGAGGCTGTATAAAGAACAGTTTGAACATCCAGTGAACACCGCATTGCAGTAGTCAATCCTACTAGAAATAAATGCATGAAATAATTTCTCAAAATCCTGTTTATTTAGAAAGCGCCTTAATTTCCTAACATTTTTAAGATGGAAGAAACATGATTTGGACAACTTTGTAGTATGCGCTTTAAATGACATGCTAGAGTCAAAGATAACTCCTACATTTTGGGCTGATTCAGTGAAATTAATGGGGATTCCAACTGAGTTAAATGATGACAAAATATTGTTGTGATCAGCGTCATTCCCTCCAACAATTAACATCTCTGTTTTATCTGTATTTAAAGACAAGTAGTTCTCATCCATCCACTCATTTAATTCACTAACACAACTAATTAAAGAAAACATTGGATAAACTTCACTTGATCTAAATGAAAGGTATAACTGGGTGTCATCTGCATACGAGTGAAAATTAACATTATGGTTCCTAATGATAGAGCCCGGTGGAAGCATGTAAAGTGAAAACAGTAAAGGTCCCAGTACTGAGCCCTGCGGGACACCATATTGAACTTCTGTGTATAATGATGGAGTACTGTCAGCACATTTCTGTACATATTGGAATCGATTTGATAAATAAAAACTAAACCAAGCGAGCACGGTGCCTGTAAGCCCAACATTATTTTCTAGCCTGTGCAGTAAAATAGAATGGTCAATTGTGTCAAATGCTGCACTTAAGTCTAACAACATAATTACAGTGGAGTTTCCTTCATCAGAGGATATCAGAATGTCGTTTAAAACCCGCATTAGTACTGTTTCTATACTATGACCAGTGTGGAAACCAGACTGGAATTTCTCACATAAATTGTAAAGCGTAAGGTGTGACTGAAGCTGATTTGCGACTACTTTTTCTAGTATTTTAGAGAGAAAGGGTAAATTTGAAATAGGCCTATAATTATTTAGTATGTGTGGGTCTAGGTCTGACTTTTTAAGTAATGTTTTAATGACTGACACTTTTAGTACATCAGGTACTGTGCCATGCAGTAATGAACTATTGATAATGTTTAGAATAGGCGCTGCAAGAACATCCATGGCACTTTTTACTAGTTTTGTTGGCACTGGATCTAGGGAGCAAGTATTGGGCTTCATTTTAGAAATTAAAGTTAAGACTTCCTGCTCAGTTACAGGATTAAAATTACTAAAGTGCAGAATGCAGTGTGAGGCAGTGTCTGCTAAGCTAGTATTTGGTTTGTACTCTGATGCTGAGATCTGGGATCTTATATTTTTAATTTTCTCGTTGAAGAAGTTCATAAAGTCTGTACTGCTAATACCTGTTGGTATTTTGCACTGTAGATCTGAATTCCCATTTGTTAATTTAGCCACAGTTCTAAACAGTACCCGAGAATTTTTATTATTGCTATCTATTATTGTAGAATAGTATTCTGCACGAGATTTAAAGAGAGCTTTTTTATATTTATTAACACTCTCTGTCCATGCAATTTGAAAGACATGTAGCTTTGTTGTTCTCCATCTGCGCTCCAGTTTTCAACACTCTAATTTAAGAGTTTGAGTGTTTTCATTAAACCAGAGAGAGTTTCTATGTGCTTTGATCACTTTTGTTTTAAGGAGAGCCACTATGTCCAGAGCATCTCTCAAGGTCACATTATAATGTGATGTTAGCTGATCTAAATTGATCTAAATATTCTCCCTTTTCCTTTTTTATATTATTTATTTTATTTAGAAGCAGGTAAAATTCCATACAGTCAAGTCAAACTTAAGAAGGCAAAACAAAATTTAACCCCCATCTAAGAGAAAGAGAGGAGAGAAATAACAAAGTGCTACACTATAAAAGGAACAAGAAAGGAAGGGTATCCTTTTCCCCAAAATGAAAGCTTATTCAAAAATGTTATTGACTAGATACTGCCATATTTTAAAAAAAGTTTTGAGGAGATCCTGTAAGTGAGAATTTTATTTTTTCCAATTTTAAGTAGTGTAGAGCATCAGTTACCCACTAACTTAAAGCTGGGGGAATGGGATTCTTCCAGTTGAGCAAGATAAGTATATGTTATAGAGGGGTAGTAAAAGCAATTACAGTTTGTGTGTCTTTCTCCACTTTTAAGCCTGTTTTCACTTAAAGTTTTGACCCTTGGGAACCCTTTGGGTTTTTTTTATTTCATTTTCAGTACAGTTTGAATGACAGTGCCACCTGGTGGCTCAGATAAATGAAACACCAGAACAGACTGAAGCCAGAGTAACATACAACCAGACCAGAGTTTAAAATGACTTAATTCTGCAACTGCTTCTGTATACTGTAAAACTGACTGACCCTCTTTTTCACTCAATACACAATATGTTGCTGTGCATTATGTAAAAACTAAAAATATCACAGATATTCACAGATTAAATCATTACAGAAAATCTTTTGTCACTCATATTAACTTTAAAGTGTGGAATGACTATCTTTAAAATAGAATTAAAGCAAAAATTAGTTTCAAATGATATTTTTTATCAGAATGTTTGTCAATTATGTGTGCTTTTAAAGATTAAAAATACACTGGTGTTAAGTCCGGTGTATTTTTAAATCTATACAGGAATACATACAGAACTTAGTTGGAAAGAGACAAAACATAGGATAGCTCTCATGAGACCTTTAGATAATTTTTAGATGAAAGAAATGTGCTCACATATTGTTTGACAAAGTACCGAGCAACTTTGTGAGTAGAATTATGAACCTGATAATTGACTGCTCAGAATGAAACACTATTTTAAAATGGAAATTGTGTGACTATACAAATAGCATCAAATAAATGGCCCACTTTTCAGACATCACAGCCACACTTCTCACACTCATAAAATCCAATATGGAACACTTGACTTGAAAATATTAATTTCAGATTTAAGATAATTCTTCCTTCATAACTTTTTCAAACTTTGTAAATACAGTATCTATATCCTTATTTTAATACACATTTAAGGAAGTTGGATTTTTAGAAGTGTTAAATATGTGGCGAATTACCATTTTACACAAAAATATTTGCTGTGTATCTATATTTTAGGTTTACTGCTGCAACTGTACAAAAGTTCAAATGGATTGCTTTTTCACGCAGTGCTTTCTATTCAATGGGAAGCTTTCTCTTTAATGGTAATGTATTATTCCAAAATGAGGAGAAGTTTTTATTTCAGGATTATTGTCTGCGCAGCCATAACATCTAGTTTACTTTCCATGCCAGGTTTCCTCTTTTGTGGAGTTTGCATGTTCATACTTTTGATTGATCCCTCTTACAAAAAGTATTTGGTTTTCCGGATTTTTGTAACAGTTAAGAATATTCTTCCAGTTGAAATTGCTTTTGTGTGGAATGTATGTGGGAGTATGAGAGTGGCATCCAGTCTTTAATTGGAGTTGGGACCTACTTTTTCAAATGTGTCAGCCCTTGTTTCTTAAATCATCTGCTTTCTGGATGGTGAATAGATCACTTGATAGATTTTGTTGTTTCTGTATTTATGTTTTTGTTTACATTTTTATTCCTTTTGTTTTATTTTTGTCAGGTCATAAATGACTAATGAACACAAGGGATATTTATCTGTGTTCGAATATCTCATGTTCAATATTACTGCCTGCATTCTTGTCATTAGGTTTTGGAGAAAGTGGAAGTTTTTTAGTAAAATACATTGCTAAACAACATTGAATGTATGTTTAATGTTAGTGGTTTTGAAACAATCAGGATTTTTTTGTACTCTGTGTAACACATTTCAGAGAGTGAGAGATTAAAACAGAAAAGCCCAGAGACTTTTCAAAGCAGGGTGTTGCATAAACCATGAGCTAAAAGGTAAGAAGTAGATGCTTGTCCTTTGTGTGAAATGCACATCACAAGAGTAAGAATGTAAAAGCGCATTTCTTATTTTATGATTTGATTGTTTCTCCCAAAAAAGTTTGTTAACTTAGAAAAGAGTGTTTTTTGATTTGTTCTATATCTAGAAAATATGTTGTGAACTTTATTTAAACTTTAAACTTTTGAAACTGGTAAACAGTAAAATATTTACTGTTTGTTAATCTATTCTTTAAAAATGGGAAAAGTGGGAGTCAATATATTTGATGACAGTTGAACAATGGAAGAATTTACATAGAAATGGTAACTTTCATGCTGTCTGATTATTCATTTATTCATTTCCATTCAGTTTTTTTCTGGTTGCCGTAGCCACTTGCCAAGATGAACTGACCAAACTTCCTGCCCTTTAACTCATGCTAAATTTGGCAGTGTACAGTTCTACATCATTACTAGAAGTAATCTAAAGGGATATGTTTATTTTAATTTTCATTTGTACTAAAAAAAATAGCAAATAAAAATCATGCAACTGATGCAAAACCACAAAGTAATGCTAAAGGCAACATAATGCAACATGGAAGAATTAATACCTATTTACTATATTTTGACCTTTTCATATAAGCTAGGTTGCAAAATCTACTAGTGAAACTATAAAAAATATAAATGTACAAATACTTTTGTAGGGTGAATTAACCTAGCAAAAGGAAGGAGGAAAAAAATAAAAATAGAATAAAAAATATATTATAAAAGTATAATATATATGTACAGTGGGTACGGAAAGTATTCAGACCCCCTTCAATTTTTCACTCTTTGTTATATTGCAGCCATTTGCTAAAATCATTTAAATTAATTTTTCCCCTTATTAATGTACACACAGCATCCCATATTGACAGACCAAAAAAAAGAATTTTTGAAATTGTTGCAGATTTATTAAAAAAGAAAAACTGAAATATCACATGGTCCTAAGTATTCAGACCCTTTGCTCCGTATTTAGTAGAAGCACCCTTTTGAGCTAATACAGCCATGAGTCTTCTTGGGAAAGATGCAACAAGTTTTTCACACCTGGATTTGGGGATCCTCTGCCATTCCTCCTTGCAGATCCTCTCTAGTTCTGTCAGGTTGGATGGTAAACGTTGGTGGACAGCCATTTTTAGGTCTCTCCAGAGATGCTCAATTGGGTTTAAGTCAGGGCTCTGGCTGGGCCATTCAAGAACAGTCACAGAGTTGTTGTGAAGCCACTCCTTCGTTATTTTAGCTGTGTGCTTAGGGTCATTGTCTTGTTGGAAGGTAAACCTTCGGTCCAGTCTGAGGTCCTTAGCACTCTGGAGAAGGTTTTTGTCCAGGATATCCCTGTACTTGGCAGCATTCATCTTTCCCTCGATTGCAACCAGTCGTTCTGTCCCTGCAGCTGAAAACACCCCCACAGCATGATGCTGCCACCGCCATGCTTCACTGTGGGGACTGTATTGGACAAGTGATGAGCAGTGCCTGGTTGTCTCCACATATACCGCTTAGAATTAAGGCCAAAAAGTTCTATCTTGGTCTCATCAGACACCTGAAGTATTCTGAGATGGTGAGAAATAAGATTCTCTGGTCTTGGGGATCTGCAAGGAGGAATGGCAGAGGATCCCCAAATCCAGGTGTGAAAAACTTGTTGCATCTTTCCCAAGAAGACTCATGGCTATATTAGCTCAAAAGGGTGCTTCTACTAAATACTGAGCAAAGGGTCTGAATACTTAGGACCATGTGATATTTCAGTTTTTCTTTTTTAATAAATCTGCAACAATTTCAAAAAATCTTTTTTTTGTCTGTCGATATGGGGTGCTTTGTGTACATTAATGAGGGAAAAAGTTAATTTAAATGATTTTAGCAAATGGCTGCAATATAACAGAGTGAAAAATTGAAGGGGGTCTGAATACTTTCCGTACCCACTGTACATATATATATATATATATATATATATATATATTTATATTGTGACGGACAGCCGGGTCCCATGCCCGGCCGGGACGCCCCTGCTGCATATGTTCTGGGGGAGTACCATGGACAGCTCAATACCTCCCCCGGGACGCTTGGGGGCAGCCTCCCTGGCCGTTGTTCATTACCCAGTCTCCCACATGGCTCCATGGGACATGGAGTCCTCCACAGCCTGGTTGGGAGATGGGGTGGCTGCTAGGGGATACTGCCGAGAACCAACAACCCGGATGGACGAGTTATCTGCCCCACTCGGAGGTGCAATCAGGACCAGCTGGTCAAGCACCTGGAACACTTCCGGGTGGGCTATAAAACGGGCCAGCCTCACTTTATTCGGGGCCAGAATCGGGAGGAAGAGGACGAGGTTGCCTGGGAGGAGTGGTGGTGCCAGGAAGGGTTGTTGGAGCTGTGTTTTGTGCTTTTGGGACTGTGTTGGGCCTGTGGGACACGGGGAAGACATGCCCCACGGCTGAAGAAAAATAATAAAAGCCAGTTTGTTTTACACGTGCCTCTGCGTAAGTCTGTGCTGGGTCGGGCGCTATATAGCGTCTTTTACAACTGGCGTAGTCGGCAGGATTCCGGTCCGTCCATTTGGGCCAGAACCTGCAGTAAAATTGGTGAAAAGACCCGGCATAGCAAAGCACAACAGCGCAAGGCACGTGCTTGACTCGCCTGCGCAGAGAGCGCGCTCCCGCTGCAGCCGCAGGCAAGCACAGTGCACTGAAGCGCGCACATGCGGCAGGGGCCGCTAGCCAGCGCACGCGGCACAGCGCGAGGAAGGCAAAGCGCGCACACGTCACAGGAGCCGCAAGCCAGCACACGCCGCACAGCGCAAGAGGCAACCTCGTCCTGGGCGTCCTGGCTGGGCTCCACCCCCAGCCGGATGTCACTATATATATACTGTGTGTGTATATATATATATATATTTATATATATATATATATATATATACATATTGTAAGCAGGAGAGCATAAAAAAATGAGGACTCAGCCAAAGTTGTGTGAATTAAAATGTGTGCAATTATCAGTGTGGCAACAATGAGCCCGTCCTTCACACTCAAGGAATTAAGGTTTGACAGTGAGTTTTGAATTACACTGATAGCAATGTATTGGATTTTCTCATTTTTTTCATTTATTTTAAACTCATTCACCATGCTTTGCAGAATACTTAGCATTTTTCTATTTGTTTAAATATGCACCCACCTGTAAAGAGCAGCTTTATACTTTTAAAATCTTTCTTTAAAAAATAACATCTACAGCCATCTTTTATTGAAATCTTTTATTGAATGTTTTGTTTTTACTCAGGCAGAGGACAGCAAACCAATTCGTAGGAGGCCTCCAAGTTCCCTTGCACTAAATTTTAACAGTACTGCTTCTAAGACAGAACCAGAGCACAGTGAAGAACAGGTAAATGGATGCATGTTTTATATTTTATACCAACTACATATGCTGTATGTACTGGATTGACACTGGAAAAGCAAGTGGAACATTATCAGAAATTATATTAGGCAAAGTGACATTTTTTTTTTCTTAGTATTATGTTTGAAACTCAATCTCTCACTCATACATGATGAAATAATGTTTGTCAGTTAGTCTAATCGGTATGTCCTTTAGATGTAAGTTGGGAAACTCGGCTACTCAGAAAAAAACTTCCAGTGAACAAGGGGGAAAAATGCAAACTTCACACAAATGTTGTACACGCTGGGATTCAGACACTGTTTCCTACACATAGTACACTGAAACTGAATGCGTAGTATGGTTTTGAAATAAATTTTAAACACCGCTGGGGATCACTTTAAATTTATATCGTTGTTCCAGTGTGCTAGTATTATAAACTGGCTATCACATTTTTGTCTCACGAATCATGAGCATACATTTTAAATACATTCTCATTCTTCAGAAATACCTTTATCGATAGCAAGTTGCATGCCATGTGGGTTATTTGCAAGATGCATACAAAGTCATCACATCACATTGCAATATTTTGCGCATCCTCTTTGTAAGTTTATTGTTTTTTATGTTTTTCAGTTATTTGAGTCAAGTGACACCAATGTGCTCTAAACAGGTTATGACATATGCAATGTTTAGTGACATTTCTTTGTTTTTCCTTTGCAGAAAGGTACTAGTAATACAAGCACATTGCCTCCAAAAGTGAGACCTAAAAGCTCACCTCTCATTGAAAAACTTCAGGTAGGTAAAAGACACATGTTGACTTTGTCAGGGTATGAAGAGATGGAAATCAAATAAGTAAATCAGTGTGACCAAGCATGTACTCTGACCAGCCACAATTAAAACCACTGACAGTTGAAGTGGATGACATTGATTATCTTGATACAATGGCACCTCTTAAGGAGTGGAATATATCAGGTAGCAAGTGAACAGTCCATTCTTGAAGGTGATGTATTGGAAGCAGGAAAAATAGGCAAGTGTATAAAGACCTGAGCAACTTTGATAATGGCAAAATTGTGATGGCCTTATGATTGGGTCATACCATCTCTCAAACAGCAAGTCTTGTGGAGTGTTCCAAGGATACAGTGGTTAGTACCTACCAAAACTGATACAAGGAAGGAAAACCACTGAACCAGCAGTAGGGTCATAGGTGCCCAAGGCTCCTCGATATACTGTAGCACATATTGTTGAAAAAATGAATGGTGACCATAAGTAAAAGATGGCAGAACACACAGTTGTATCACAGTTCGCTGCATATGGGGATGCATAGCTTCAGACCGGTCAGAGTGCTCATGCTGATCCCCATTCTATTGCTGAACGTGCTTACGATGGGCACATAAGCATCAGAATTGGACAACAGAGCAATGGAAGAGGGTGGCCTGGGCCCTTATTTATAAAGCTTGCATATGCATAGAAAAGAGGCTTGAAATGTGCATTCCTACAGAAACGTTAGGATCTATAAAAGAAGACTTGACACAAAAGCTTGCATATACTGTATTTATGCCTACTCTGACCCATCCGTACACAGCATTTTGGAGAAACTGGGAAATGACAATACCTTGATCAAGCAGGAAAATGCAGTCAAACCATGTAAATGACCACTCACATGCATAATAATTCATATCTTTGAGCCAATATTACAGTATGCATTGAAATGACAAATATATTCAAATTCAAAACTGATGAATATGATATACAGACTTAATTTTAGTTCTCTTTTAAAATGGCCAATGCTACGTTTTTCAGTAGTTTATATGTTGTCACTACTTATAGAAATGGCCGAAAGGTTAGGAATATCTTCATCAAGCTTCACTCCATCATGCTGGCTGTTCTGGAATCCTTTACTTGTCAGCCAGGCGCTATATCCAGTTTTTGTTTGGTGTGAATGTATATATATTTAAGTAAAAACCTGTTTTTGCCAACATTAATAGGTAATTTGCAGCAGTGTACAGTTCTCCCAACATAATCTGAGCACTTTACTGCACTCATATTGCAGAAAGGGCACCTAGTGAAAATAAAGCAAACATCCTGTCTCAGTGGGCATGGTCAGCTTGTGATAAATTTTTGTTGAGGCAAAGTTGCTTTGGCAGACATATTGCTGCAGTACATGGTAAATGTCTTCTTGGTAAAATAACTGGCTGAACCATCAGTGTTTCATATGGCCTGTGTGATTTATTGTAATGGCATATTATAGTAATAGTATCGATGAGTCAGGAGAGATTCAGCTCTATCAGTCAATTAAGTTCTTCAGCATCATAATTGTTTATATATATATATATATATATATATATATATATATATATATGTGTGTGTGTGTGTGTTGTTTAGCATCATATATGGATGTTTTAGGGCAGTGTTCAAGGTTTACTCACATGCGCATATTTACAATGTGATTCTGATTTAGAAATAGTAAATTGCTTGGAAATGTGTGTGCACTAGATTTTTTTTTTGATCTGATTTTTTTTTGTCATATGTGTTTCCCTGTTTTTTTGCCATGCTTATATTTTCACAGTGTTTTATAAATGAGGCCCCTGGTTGAGTGAATGACATTTTCTTTTAGATCACATGAAAGACTAGGTGCATGTGTGTTGTTTACCTGAGGAACAGATGGTAGCAGGATGCAAAAGTGTGTTGTGTCAGATGTTCTCAGCATTTTGCAGTTTGACTTTCACATCATCCTATTTTTTTAAGAATTTCATTTAAAAGTACAATTTGGGTACTTATTTATTTAAATCATACCCTTTCTATACTTTTTTCCTGAGATGAGCAAAATCACTTTTTAAATAAATCAACTATTTGTATATTGCCTGTGATGAACTAGCACCCTGTCAGGAGTTTGTTCCTGTTTGACTCCTGTTTTGCAAAAATTATGCTTTAAAAGACCCCAGTTAAATAAGTTTTATGTCTGTCACTGTATTTTTTTCCACATTTGAAATAACAAAAAGTAAAATCAGTTCTTGAAAGTGCTCACATTATATAGTATAAATATTGCTCCAGTCCCAAGGACTGGAAAAAAACTGGAGAAAATAATCAACAGGAAATAGCTAGAAATATTTGTTCAGTTCTAATTCAGTTAATAACCTGCTGAACATAAGCATTCCCAGAGGACAGCATGACAGATGCAGCTAGACTGTCCATTTTCATTGACGCACGTATCTGAGTAAGTTCAATTGCAGGATATTACATATATTAACTATGTAAGCAAGAGGAAGGGATTCTTGTGACTACTGGGGAGAAAGTGTAATAGTTAGGTCACTGGATTTAACCCACAAGGCTGCTGGTTCAGCTCCCACCTGTGCTCAAATTTTAATAAAAAAGAAAGTGTGTAAACAGTCATACAGTTTCCTAATCCTGTATTTTGCCTTGAATGAGGGCATTAGCCAAGTACTGTATATAATAGTAATTAAAGCATTATCTCAGGCAGGTGAAAGGCCAGTTCTATCGGACGATTTCATCTTTTGTTTGTAGAGTTAGAAATTTTACACACAGAGAGGTGAACCTTTTGTGTACATTTTAAAAAAGTTAAAAGGTTTTGACCAGCAAAAAAGATGAGATGCATTTTGTGATCAGACAATTGGGGAGGGAATTGTGGGTATGAGGAGAGATCATTTCATATAATGGAAGAATGAAAGACTCCCCCCATATTGTGCATCCCGGGTTCATTAGCTAGGATCTTGCATCATAGGCTATTTGTAGCATCTAAAAGTTCTCATTCTGAACTAATTTACCTTCACTGTCTGGGTTTGATGGCAAAAATAAATGTGCATTAGTAAGTTTTACCACCACTTTTTGCCTAATTTAGTGTGAAATACTGACATAAGATCATATATAAACTATCTATCTATCTATCTATCTATCTATCTATCTATCTATCTATCTA
>JANRMT010062831.1:10766458-10813471 GCA_026402145.1 Polypterus bichir lapradei
TCAAGGCAGGAGCTGGGAGAACTTGCCCGTTCTGAGGTGGTGGGGGGATGGTGTAGCAGGCTGCTTGGGCTTATCGACACATTTAGAAGACAAAAGACGCTGATGGAGAGGTGCGAAGGGATTTAAGTTGGGCCGGATTTACGAGTTTTTTCGTTGGCTCTGGTACTTCTAGTGTTAAAGTCTAAAAAAAGACTAACCTGCTTCACCCAAATTGTAAAAATGCAAGTCTTGCTTAATGCTGGACTTCTTGAAAACTTGTTTCCGAAAACCCTTCAAAGTATGAAAGATGCCAGCAAATTTTAGTACCTTGAGTTCAGGGTTGACGAATTTGAGGTGCAATAGCTAGTCAGATTTGTTACAGAGGAATTTAGCTGGGTAAACTTTATTGAGACAGTATAAACTCCTAAAATGGTACATGAGATAACTTCATTTAAGACCAATAGCATCCGATGGGTCACAGTCAGGTATAAGCATAAATCAAGACGTATACAATGTCAAGAGGAGTGGGAGGCAAAAATATAAAACACTCCCTAGAGAGTGCACTAGCCCATCGCAGGATGAACACACACACATCAGGGGCCAATTTAACATCATCATCCATTGAAACCACATGTCTTTGGACTGAAGAAACTAGAGCACCTACAGGAAACCCACACACGGGAATAATATACAAACTCCACAAAGGGAATACCTAGAAAGCAAACCCTACTTTCATTGTTATTAGGCAGCAGAACTAGCAGTCCAGTCCAGTATGTAATTCATGGAATACGTTAACAAGCAGTGTAATAACGGAACAGGTGCAAAAGATTTAAAGAATCCTCTAAACAGTTGTTGTAAATAATACTTCATTGATAAAATTAAGAAAAAACCTCATATTGCCATTCACAAATCTGATCCCAAAGGTTTTTGATAAGGGATTGTGGATCTATTTTACTTTCAAAGTCTTCTGAACTGAATTTGATGGTTTCTTAAATTTTAAGTTAAATGGCACATCGTCCTCAAAATGTTTCTTATGTTCTGAAAGGGATTTTTCTGCCTACCAGGCTTACTAATCACCACAAGCTCAAGCTGCCCTAACACTTACAGCATTTCATTTGACATTACAGATTTCTACTCTTCAAAAAGAATTTGCCTGAGCACTTCTACATCCAATAATGAAAATTTTTTGTCCAGTTCTCTGAGACTCATCAGTAGTTTTGTAACAAACAGATCAGATAGAAGTTTGAGGTGTTAAGTAATAATGCTGAGTTAATAGAATGATATAGGTGTTGTGCTAAGGAGGAACAGCTTGAGGTGATTTGGGCATGTACAGTGACAGGCAGAGAATGACTGGGTGAACAGATGCACCAGGATGGAGTTGGAGGGGACAAGACCAAGAAGTAGGCTGAAGAAGCTGGAGATGGTGTCAGATGAAATAAGCAGAATATGTCTCAACGCAAAAGATGCAGAGGATCATGGAGAATGGTGGAAAATATTTGTGGGAAAGTTGTTAACCTGAGTAAACCTGGAAAGTGGCCTTAAACCATTAGAGATGATGATGAATCAATCATATAAATTAATTCTTAAAGAAGAGTTTACAAAACTGTGATAAACTATATTGTTTCAACTGAATATTCACATGTCACACTTGGACATAGCAGCAGATTTATTGATAATTTGACCTTTTAAACACATATGACCTGATTTTTCTTTTTCACAAGTAATATTTTTGATTTTGCATTGTGTTTAGGGTCGAGCTCGTCATTCAATCAAGCGTCGTCCTCCAAGTCGTCGGCTCAGAAAATCAGGATCAGATGATACAGTAAGTAATACTTCTCCAAGTGAAGATAAACCTCTGCACCCTGAAGATGATGAAGTGTTTAACTCAAAGCCTGATGAAGATCCTCAAGATGCCCAAGACGACAATGAACTGCTTCCTGAAGACAAAAAAAGCTGCATGACCAAGTCTGATGAATCTGTAGAACAGAGTAAGCCTTGCATGGTAAACAAGGACAATAATGGGGAGAGCAATAATAGGGAGCAAGAAGAAGAAGCAACCGGTGGCAGTACACCGGAGGCTGAAAAGTGTAAGGAAGTGGTAAAAGTCATGGAGAATTCTCCAGAGAAATCTCTAGCAGAATCAAAAATCAACAATGATACAGCGGAGGTCACTCTTTCTTCAGAACCAGAAGATATTGCCATAAAAAATAATGATGGTCCAGAAACTACAGAAAATAAAGAAG
This sequence comes from Polypterus bichir lapradei, assembly GCA_026402145.1. Lineage (NCBI taxonomy): Eukaryota > Metazoa > Chordata > Cladistia > Polypteriformes > Polypteridae > Polypterus > Polypterus bichir. The sequence goes on from JANRMT010062831.1 coordinate 10,768,681, forward strand.
ATGATGAAGTGGAAAAAACAAATTTTAATGAAAAGGTAACAAAAATGTTGATGATTTTTGACAGGTTTTAAAGTATAAGCCACTCATTGATAAAACAATGGAAAATGTTTACTTTTAGCCTAGGTCTCATTTTTGTACATTTTTCTTTGCTTACTGTCTTGTTGTTTCTGCTTTGATTGGTGATTTGTATTCACTATTTCATAAAGCATAGAATTTTGTAAATTACTAAATACTGAAGCTTTATGCACAAACAATAACATTAACTTATGAAGTGTACAAAATAAATACTATGAAACTTTCCTATTATAAATATTAGTGGTCATTTATTAAACAGTAATAAACAGCTTTTTTTATAAACAGAGAGCATATTTTATTTCTGACATATTTCAGTATTCAAGTCATTAATGTAATAAATAATATAGTAAAATCAAATCCAGTGACATTTTGAGCTACTTACCATACACTGATTTGCTGTGGTGTTTAAATGACTATATGATATTACATTATCTGAGACTGCCTCGCAGTTAGGAGACCCAGGTTCGCTTCCCGGGTCCTCCCTACGTGGAGTTTGCATGTTCTCCCCGTGTCTGTGTGGGTTTCCTCCGGGTACTCCGGTTTCCTCCCACAGTCCAAAGATATGCAGGGCTGGCACCCTGCCCAGGGTTTGTTTCCTGCCTTGTGCCCAGTGTTGAGTATGGATGTAAACAATGTGATCAAATGTTTTTATATTCATATTGTGGAAAATGTCTTTGAAATTCACAATGCATGTAGTTTAAGATCAAATTATATTTTTGATTATTCCTTAAATGAGGGATATTGCTTTTATGCTTAACATAATTTAATAAGAACTACTTATTTCTGTAAGTTTACTTTAAAGACATACACCACTGTTAATACTAATGATTCCATTTGCACTTGGAATAAATGACAGATATCCTTATGTGTTGGATATTAATAAAGATGACTTAATTGACTGCAACATCAAAAAATATGAAAATACATAATTTTACTTTTTTCTCTATTTTATATGCAGGAGACATCTTCAAGCAAGGATAATGACAACTGAGGTCATTGTGGGAGAGACAAATTGTCCAATCACTGAAGGCTATTGTAGATTTGCCAGTCTAAAAAGCCATCGATCAAATGAATTCCATTTACAAAGGAGAATCTTCACACAAAATCTATCATGTTAATTTATTGTATACAGTATTTCAAGTATGATCTAGGCCTACTTTTTAAACAAATTTTATTGCACTTAAAAGTAGGAAACCTTAAGGTGTGTATTTTGTTTTTATTCTGAAGAAAAAAGCATGATTTTTGTAACACAGCCAGGTGAGCAAATTGCCTTATCCAAACAAACTACACATTTTGAATCAGTGTAAAATACACCAAAGATATTTATTTACTGCTTTTGCAAACAATGACCTGTAAGTGGCACTGTCATACCATCAAATTTATTTTGAACGTATCTTAAGGGTTGACAGCTTATTCTGAAAGTGTGAATTTAAACAATGCATTTAAATATTTTACCTTACACAAGTTATCAGTTTCAGAGTTTTAACATAAGAAAATGTAATGCACACGTGCATACTCATTAATACTGTGATAAAAAGAGGGAATTTATATATTAAAGCTTAATTTTTAAAAATGTCAAAATTTATATGAAATAAAAACAGTGTATTAGCTTTTTTATATGTATGGTTCTGTGCTTGTTATTCCTCATTTCCATCTATATTGGTAATTTTATTTCATAAAAGCATTATTGAAAGCTGTTTCCATTCAGTATTTTTTAAAATTCAAATACATTATCATGCAAAAATAATACAGACTTACTACATCCATTAAATTACAGAAACCAGGACCTAAACAGTTGAAAAGATGGTGGACCCTGGAACCAGTTCATCACAGGAAATTCACAATGCACCATTAGCAACTCTGACCACAAATCTTTATTGGTTTATAAACAAGAATACAGTATTGTGCCAAAGTAAAGTATTGCAGGAGAAAGAAAAAATAAAATGAACAGAAAATGGCATAAGATCAAAGAAAGCCTCCATTCAGATGCTGCTGGGTTTTTATGGTGTATGTGCTAAATGTGTTTCCTGGTGTGTAGAAGGTGTCACAGCCACAGCTCTTTGAAAAACAAGGGAGAGAGAGAGAGTAATGAGTACCAGGTTTAGGATTCTCCATTATATATCGCCAATGCCCTCCATTTGTGTCATGGCTCTGTACAAATGCTCTTCGTGCTTATTAGCTGCCATAAATATAGATGATGACTGACCAAACAAGTTGTCTCCTGTCATCTTCAAAGCCTCTTTTTTGTTGTTTCAGCTACACAATTATTGTATATTATTTTGTGTAGCAAAAAAAAAACTCAGTTTTTATGGACTTCAGATGAGGACTGAAACTGACCGAGATTTCTCTGGTTTTGATTTTTGAATTCACAGACTTCATACACAATATTGAATAAAAAAAAATATATGAAGCAAGCTTTAAATTATAGCATTGCAAAGGCATGTGTAGTCAAATGTTTTCCCCATATCTTAGATAACAAAAATTTTATTGTCTCTTTGAAAAACATTAAAATAATGTCAACTTCCAGGTAAGTGAATAATAAAGATCAAGAACCGCAACCCCATTGATTGTTGTCTGTTGGAATCATTAAGACTACAATCTCACTTCTGATTTTGTTTGAACACCTGCAGTATAACCTAGTCAACTACTTTATGGACCATCTTAATCAAAATGTTAAATTGTTTATAGTGTAATGGTAAAGATTTTAGACTTCAGACCTTGGGATTATGTGTTCAAATCCTTCCAGTGATGTTGTATGACAATGAGCAAGTCACTTCACCTGCTTGTGCTCCAACTGAGAAAAGAAATGTAACCAATTGTATCTAAAGTCTGTACGTTACTCTGGATAACTATGTCAGCCAAGTAACATTTGAAATTTTCAGGCTTCTTATCATATTTTGGGTTATAATCCTTACATGTGCTACCAAGCACACCCTTGCTGCTGCTGTGCATCCTTAAAGTGCATAGAAAGTGATATGACTAACAGGACAATGTTGTTAATACAAAAGTTGTAGTGGAGCTTTGTTTCTTTATAGTTTGTTTTATATTGTGCTGCCCCTGCGAGTTGGTGGCAGGATTGGCACTCTAGCCACAGTAAAAACCTCACACTGTTCCAGTGTAGTGCTGAGGTGTCACTTGCTGCACTCGGGTCCCAATCCAGGTGGTTCGTCACGTGGTGGGTGCGGCAACACGCTTTCAGCGCATGCTTCCAAGCTGTGTTCATTCTTCTCTTGTGTTATTTAGACGTTTACAGGGTCATAATTGTCATGTGTATAATACACAGTGATGTTCTTTCTCCAATTTGCTAATAAATATGTAACATGTCACAACTCTTCAGCACCATGATTAGTGAGCATTGTATAATTATATACTTCATTGAAAATGTCATCCACAACTCCCAGCATGTGTTGTCCACCAACTCCAACTCCCCGTGAGATGAGGTGGCCTTTATTTATGCCAGACCTGGAAGTACTTCCAATACCATAAAACAGCATGATGGTAGTACTTGCAGGTCAGACGGAAACCCCCTGAAATAGTGATAATTCTCTCTTAACTGTTCTGTGGCGCCCAGTTGAGTTGTCCAACAGGGCTACAGTTCCCGACATACCCTGTGGATGTATGCATAGGTGCAATAGCCCAGGAGTTCTGCCATCTTGCATATCTTGTGATTATACTTTCATAGATGGCTGTGCCCCACAATCCACCCACTTTATAGTCCCGTCCAGGAACAAGAACACCTCAGTCCAATACCCTCTGCTATTGCAATATTTATAAAGTGGATTCAGAAAGTGATCAGACCCCTTAACTTCCTGCACACCTTACTATGTTGTAAATTTCATTTTAAACATACATTTGCCATTTTTGCCCATTAATCTTACACTCAGTAACCTATAATGACAAAGTGAAAAACTGTCTCCAGAAAGGCTTGCAAATTTATTGCAGTTTTTCTCAATTGCTTAAGCACTATATCTTGGAACTGTCAACTAGATAACCATTCACTTTAATTCAGTCCTGAAAATTGTCACACTATTCCCAGAATAACAAACTGTGTTCCTGTCATTAGTGTGATATCACAGATTGGTTGCAACATTTAAGCAGATCTTTAAATGTAGAATTTTGATCAAATATTTTTAATCAATACATGATAATTTTTACAATTTAAGCATATGCTTACAATAAATGAAGTAACAATGGATTATTAAAAGCATAAGGAAAAGGACTGAAGGTAACTAAAAGATTAACTAAATGTGGCTTAAAGCTTGGGCAGGTGAGGCTTTTGCCTTATCTAGAGGAGTCACCAAAGATAGATGCTAAGGTTAAAATGAAGTAGATATGTAATGAACACCTCCTTAAAAAGCGGGAACAAACTAGTGAGAAAAGTCAATCACTCCTATTATGAAGAGGTGATAAGATCAATAGGAAGACCTGTAGGACACCCCTATTAACAAAGCAATATTTAAAATAATGGAAGAATCGACATGTACGCACAGTTACTGGTGGATGTAGCCAATTAGCTAAGATGATAGAATTCTGTTTATTAAGAGTCAGATTACGTGAGGTATTTGATAAGATAATGGAAATAGGAAAAAGGGAATGAGTTGTTTTCTTGATGGCTCACGCAATGAACTGAGACATTTGTGTATAATCAACTGTTCTGCATTTTCATCTAATCTCCGTGAATGACTTCATTGAAAACAGAGAAAAGTTTTTCCACAACACAAACACAAATTTCATTGGTAAAACATCACCATACAATCAGTCTGAAAACACTCCTCTCTCTAATCAAACACAAGGTATCAAAACTTACGCTCAGTTAGCACTAAGCTCTTCAGCTGAAAACACCGTATGTCACATTGCTTCAAACTTGAAGCTAAACTACTGACTGCTTATAAATTAAGCCATGTATGTGTTTGCTGCTGTTGTTTTTGGATGAACCAACAATGGATAATAGAGAGGGAGCCAGAAGAGGAAGAGCAAAGGAAAGAACTGTAATATAAGATGATATTCATGCTACTGTAGTTGACCTTGTGCTTGTCCATGGTTTGACATTGAGAAAACCTCCGCAATTAATGCATCTGAATCTCCGTCGCTACATAGTTGCTTTCCTAGTCTGTACCTTCAGAAATGAGAACAGGTGAAGCATTTTAATTTAATGGCATTTAGCAGATGTACATTGCATAATTACAGGAACACTTTCCCAGGAGCTGTAGAAAAATGTTCATATTGCCAGAACTGGATAGATAATACGCAAAAATTACATTGTACTTAGAACTTAGCTGTATTTTTTGTACATTGCAGTACAAAGATACATTGTGTGCATGTGTGTGTGTTTGTGTGTAGAATTGAAAGGCAACCTCATAGTGGAGGAAGACAATGACTCCTGTCATAGGCATAAGAACAAAAAATAGTGAATATGGTGTGAAAGTAAAAAACTCCCCCAAGAAAGACAGAACAAGTTCAATCAATTATATTTTTATTCAGTCCCAGATGAGTACATGGATTCTACGTTGCAAGGCAGAAGAGCAGTTACATTTTTTTCTATTGGATTTTTATAATTTCTTCTTCCTCCCCCTTCCCCTTATTTCTTAAAAATAAATACAATATCGTTTACTTAAGCATTTTGTTTTTAGTACGCTAATGGACCATGTTTTCTTATTTTTTTTACTGATCAGATAGACCCTAAAGAAGGAAATGTCTTTTTTCCTATGTCAAATAGATGCGTTCCTAAGAAACTGGTAATTGTCTTTGGTCAGCTTACTGCACCCTGTCTTATGACAGACACCTGTATGAATAACCTGCCATTATAGCAAAATGGCTTTGTCAGCTATTAACCCTAAGTAGCTTGCAAGCAGTTAATTTTTCTTTCGCAATGGTCATGGCCAAAAACATTATTTGCTTACAGGAAACACTAGAGGAACACTAGAGGGCAACCCCCCGGCTCACATCAGGTCCAAGGGTTTGGAGCTTAGAGGCTCAACCCTGCTGTGGCCTGTGGCCACTGCCAGAGGGTGCCTGGACAGTTTCTGAGCCCTGAGTTGCAGCACTTCCGCCACACCCAGAAGTACTGCCGGAAGAAGATCTGGGTGCCCTATTAAAGGGGCTGCCTTACTCCATTCGGGAAGCCAGAGGCAGGAGGAGGTGGACGAAGCTTGCTGGGAGATGAGTGAAGGCGGCAGAGGAAGAGAAGATGGGACTGTGTTTTGCTACTGGTGCTGTATTGATTGTGCTGTGAGTGTGGGGAATGCTTTGCTCGCATGGAAAAGAAAAACATGTGCTGGACAGTAATTGTGTCTGCCTGTCTGTGTCGGATAGGGTGGCTGATACGCCCCCTGGTGATCCACAAGTGGCATCCCAGATGGGACCTCCTGGCTATCAGTTGGCATCACATGCTACGCTGTAACAACCTGAACATGAAGTAGGTATACAAAGTCCCTTTTGAAAAGAATTCAGACCAAATCAAGACCCAATGCCTGCAATATGTACAGGTAAGATCATTGCAACCTCATACGGTATGCCGTACTAAGTCATGATACAGTGAACAGTACAATACTGATTTAGTGTATATACAAAGTTCAAACTTTTTTACTGTACAGTGTGCTTACCTCTGTTGTTTTATTGTAGAGAATTGTTGAGTTTGATTCCAGTGACACGCCACATCTTGATGAGGATGGATTTAACTTCACTAAAAAAAGGAGACGTCGCCGCAACATTTTTGGGCATATCTGTTGAATTTCCTCAAGTTCCTAGAAGGCTAGAGTTCTCACAGTGCAGTGTGATTTGGGACAATGTCAGTTTTCACCAAGCTGTAGCCATATGTAAGTGGTTCACTGATCATCCCAGGTTTTCCAATTTGTTCTTTTCAGCATATTCTCCATTTCTCAACCGCATAGAAGAATTCTTTTCGGCATGGTGGTGGAAAATTTTTGACTGGAATCCTTATGATGCAGGGGATCTTCTGCGGGCCATGGAGGAAGCCTGTGTGGTTATCACTTTAGAGTCCATTCAAGCCTGGATAAGACACAGCCGAGCATATTCTTCTCGCTGCCTTAGAAGTGCAAACATCTTGTGTGATGTGGATGAGGTTTTGTGGCCTGACTCAGCCCAGAGACATTATTCTGTTGAATAATAAATCGATCAATCAAATCAAAATCTTTATTGTCATTATAGCAACGAGACATTGTACAACGAATTTTGGTGCAATTTTCCAATGCAAAAATAAAATAAAAACAAAACACAATTACTCAAGTTAAAACTACATTTTTCCATTCATACATACATCATATTGCACTTGTCCCATAGTCAATGTTGTCTTAGAGCTGTATTGTAAATATGAAGGTGCACTAGTTCAGATTGACCACTTAGCAGCATTCAGCATGGTGATGGATGAAGGATAGAAACTGTTTCTCAGTCTATTTGTCTTAGTCTTTATGGATCAGAAACGTCTGCTTGAAGGTAATGTGTTCAAACAATGGGTGTGATGGATCCTGAAGAATTTTCTTGACGTTCTTAAGGCAACAAGAATTATGTAGTTCTTCTAGTGAGGGGAGAGGACAGCCATCCACTGGGCAACCTTAATGACCCTGTGGAATTCTTTCCTCTGTGCTACTGTGCAGCTGGAGAACCACTCACAGAGACCAGAGACCGCTGGTCAGGATGCTCTCTACTGTGCAGCGGTAAAAGGACACCAGCAGTTTCTCAGGGATGTTGTTCTTCCTGAGCACCCTCAGGAAGTAGAGTCTTTTTTGGGCCTTCTTCACTACCTCAGCAGTGTGTTTTACCCAGATCAAGTCCTCCTTAATGGTCACTCCCAAGAAGCAGAAGTCTGAGACCCTCTCCATGATGAGCTCCTTGGTCTTGGCTATATTTAGAAGCAAGTTGTTATTCCTACACCACTTTGTCAGCCGCTCCACCTCATCCTTATAGGCGGACTCATCCCCCCCAGAGATGAGCCCTACTACTATGGTATTGTCTGCGAACTTAACAATGGTGTTACTGTAGTGGGCAGGAATGCAATCGTGGGTGTAGAGGGTATAGAGCAGGGGGCTCAGCACACAGCCCTGTGGGGAGCCAGTGTTGAGGCTGATGAGTGTGGAGACGTAGGGGCCCACTCTAACCCTCTGAGTGCGATCACTCAGGAAGTCCTTGATCCAAAGGCAGGTGGAGTGTGAAAGTCCTATGTCTGACAGTTTGGTCACCAGTCTGTGGGGTAAGATGGTATTAAAGGCAAAGCTGAAGTCTATGAAGAGCAGCCGTGCATAGCTCCCCTGCTGCTCCAGATGGCACAGAACAGCATGCAGAACAGTGGCCACAGCGTTCTCCGTAGACCTCTTTGCTCTGTAGGCAAACTGGTGCGGATCAAGCATGGGAGGCATGAATGACATGATGTGGTTCCTGATGAGCTTCTCGAAGCACTTCATAACCACTGGGGTCAGTGCAACTGGCCTGTAGTCATTAAGACTGGTGATGGTCTGTTTCTTGGCCAGACACACTATGACAGAGGATTTCAGGCAGGATGGCACAGTGGACTGAGACAGATACTTGTTGAATATCCTGGTGAAGACCCCAGCCAGTTGGTCTGCACAGTCTTTCAGCACGTGTCCTGAGATGCCGTCAGGTCCAGCTGCCTTCTGTGGGTTGACAGCCCTCAGCGTGCATCACACCTCATGCTCCCCCACTGTGAAGATGGGGCTCTTGTTGGTTTCTGGATGGGGTCTGGCTGTCTCTGGTGGATTATTATTCAACATAATAATGTCTCTGGGCTGAGTCAGGCCACAAAACCTCATCCACATCACACAAGATGTTTGCACTTCTAAGGCAGCGAGAAGAATATGTTCGGCTGTGTCTCATCCAGGCTTGAATGGACTCTAAAGTGATAACCACACAGGCTTCCTCCATGGCCTGGGCAGAGTTTTGGCTCTGAGGCTAGGGATCTACACTGGCAATTGGAAGGTTGCCGGTTCGAATCTCGTAAATGCCAAATGGGACTCTGCTCTGTTGGGCCCTTGAGCAAGGCCCTTAACCTGCAATTGCTGAGCACTTTGAGTAGTGAGAAAATTGCTATATAAATGCAAAGAATTATCCACTTCAAATTGGGCAAAGTAGTGGTTCAGTTCCTCAGCCAGTGATAAATCACCTCCCACAGCTCTGGGACTGGTCCTGTAGTCAGTCATATGCTGAACACCAATCCACACTTGCCTGCCGTTGTTGCTGTCCAGGTGTTCCTCAATCTTCCTTTTATAATCTAACTTGGCCTCTCGGATGCCCCTCTTTAGGCTGGCATAGGCTGTGCTGTAGAGGACCTTGTCACCAGACCTGAAGGCAGTGTTCTGCTTGTAATGGGCAGTAAGCTTTATGTACATTTGTTTAGTTTTTTATTGTCATTTATTTTTTTTATTTACTGTAACCTTTGTTAATTTTAGTTTAACAACTTGTATAAAACTTTTTTTTTCTTTTGTTGTGCATGAGTTTGTATACTGTTGCATCTGAAGCAGTGAATTTGAGCACAATTAAAATTTGAAACTTGGTCTTGCACATGATGTATTAATATAAACCTTTATTAGTTTGAAATATCTGCTTCTTGCAGCTGAGAGGGCACCTGTGGCGGATGTTTGCCGACTTGCAGACCAACCACACGCATTACCTGGTAGGTAACCACCCGTACAATCAGATTGTGATTCAGACATCGAATGCTATGAATATATATATATATTTGATCCACTAGTATAGGAAATTCCCTCACAATCTCTCTGAGGTGAAGGAGTCCTTTAAAATTGAAAGGCCCCTTTATCAGCTCTAGACATAAGCGGCTACAAAAAATATTTTATGAATTTTTGAAAACAGAAATCATTTCTAGGCTAAACCATGAGAAAATGATGTTTCGCACAGCACATTATACATCACTCAGTGGAAATCACAGAATTTGTGAGAAAATATTATAACAGAGTACAGGGAGTTTTTTTTACAGGGATGAACGAAATATGGCAGTCTATGACTGTTTTATTTCCAGCAGACAGCAAGATTGAAAAAGCGCTGTATTTGAGCCACTGAGAAAAAAATAAAAGACATGGTAAAAACGTGTATTTTGTGATTAAAGTGGAAATTTCGGCTTTAATCTCGAAATGTCCACTTTAACCTTGTAGTTTACTTTATTATTAAAGCAGACCATCGTAAACGTCTTCCCAGTTTTTAATCGCTACGAGCTTCTTGGACCTGACAGCAGGTAAAGTAAAAAAATAAAAAATAGACGGCACAAAAGATGGTATGTGAGACTTTTAAAATGTATCGTGTCATTACGATCGGGAATATGCGATGCTTGAATATAAAAGCACCACGAATGCATCTGTATGTCGGCATTTTGCTTCACCGCTTTGAACCATTCATCAAACAGCATCGATCGATCCCTGAAGGATCTCCATAGAGGCTTGCTGTCACATGTAGACAGTAAACAGAGACTCTGACGTCACGTTCCGACTTTTAGCACACTGTGCCCCCCGACTTTTTGCTGGTACTGCAACTCGCGCACGCGTCGCGTTAATTTCTGAGGACCTGCTCAGAGGACGCGTGAAATGAACGCTGGGAACACGTGGCAGCCATGATTCGGGCGCGTACGCGTTCTGAGCGTGAAGTATAAATCGGCCCTAAGTCTGCGTGCCAAAAGTGTAGTGAATGCAATCACAGTTTGTTTGTCCTTTTCTACTTTAAACCCATCTGGAGGAACCCCAAACACAGCTGTTAATGGTTTAGGAGGGATTGTGAGACCAAGGCTGTCTGAAAGGTAATTAAAAATTTTGGTCCAGAATGATGTTAATTTAGTGCAGGACCAAAACATGTGACCCAGTGAGGCTGGGACTTGATTGCAGCATTCGCAGGTTGGATCTTGCCCTGGAAACATTTTGGAGAGTTTTAGACGAGACAGATGTGCTCGATATATAATTTTGAGTTGAATAATTGTATGCTTTGCGCATATGGAGCTCGAGTGAATTCTCTGCATTGCTACTTTCCACTTCTTTTTTGATATATTATTTGAGAGATCTTTTTCCCAGTGTCCTCTTGGATCTTTGAACGGGAGGGACTGTAAAATAATTTTATATATTGCAGAGATGGTGTCTGAGTCCTTGAAATTGAGCAATATTTTTTCCAGCATGGATAAGGGGAAAAGATGAGGAAAATCGGGAAGGTTCTGTTTAACAAAGTTCCTAATTTGAAGATAGTGAAAGAAATGTGTAGCTGGAATGTTAAATTTGGAATGTAATTGTTCATAGGATGCAAAGACGTTGTCTATATAAAGATCTCTACGCAAGTTAATCCCAAATTTTTTCCAGATATTGAAAACTGCATATGTTGTGAAGGTTGAAAGAGGTGGTTCTCTTGCAGAGGTGCCACAGATAAAAGCTTCTCCATCTTAAAATGCTTTCTGCTTTGGTTCCATATTCTAAGTGAGTGAAGCACAATTGAGTTATTAGTATATTGCAGATAACTTGTATTTATTGGGGCACAGAGCAGAGAATATAAAGAAGTACTGCAGGATTTTATTTCTATTTCGGACCAAGCCTGTGTTTGTTCTTCTATTTGTGTCCAGGTTTTTATAGCTTGTACGTTTGCTGCCCAGTAATAAAACTGGAAGTTAGGTAGTGCCATGCCACCTTCTGCCTTTTGTCTTTGTAGGGTCGCTCTTTGGATACGTGGATGATTTGAGTTCCAAATAAATGAGGTTATTGTTGTATCTAATTGCTTAAAAAATGATTTATTGATGTATATTGGGATGTTTTGAAATAAAAAAAGGAGCTTAGGAAGAATATTCATCTTAACAGTATTAATTCTTCCAGCTAGAATGAGATGAAGGGTTGACCATCTATGCAAGTCTTGCTTAATTTTTTCCATGCAGACGGCGTAATTTTGTTGATAAAGAGCTTTATGTTTACTTGTGATGTTTACCCCTAGGTATTTAAACTGTTCTGCAATGATAAAAGGTAGGGTATCTAATCTAATATTATATGCTTGAGAATTCACTGCAAAGAGTACACTTTTATTCAGATTAATTCTGAGACCAGAGATCTTTTGAAATTTTGTGAGTGCTATTAAGACTGCAGGCACAGAATTTTGAGGGTCTGATATACTGTATACAGTACCATATCATCTGCATATAGAGAGATTTTTTGTTCCAGTCTTTCTCTGATAATCCCCTTTATCTGATCAGTATTTTGACAGTGAATTGCCAGTGGTTCAATGGCGAACAGCAAACAGTAGCGGTGACAAGGGGCATCCTTGTCTGGTACCACGTTCTAGTTTAAAGTAGACTGAACAAATGTTGTTGATACAAACTGAAGTTTCTGGATTGGTATACAGTAATTTGATCCATTCACAAATGTTCGGGCCAAACCCAAATTTCTCCAATGTAGTAAAAAGGAATTTCCATTCAATCATGTCAAATGCTTTTTCTGCATCCAATGATAATAATATTTCTGGGGTGTTTGATTTAGTTGGTGAGTATATTACATTAAACAGGCGTCGAAGATTTGAAGATAAGTGTCAGCCCTTGATAAATCCAGTTTGATCTTGTGATATTACCGAAGGGAGCACTTTCTCCATCCTTCTAGCTATGATTTTTGAGAGTATTTTAACATCATTATTCAAAAGTGAAATTGGTCTGTATGATGCACATTGTAATAAGTCCTTATTTTGTTTTGGAAAAACGGTGATTAATGCTTGGCGAAAAGTTTGAGGAAGAGTTTGATTCTCTATGGCTTCTGTAAATGTTGCTAATAGGAGAAGAGCTAGCTGAGCGGAGAATTTCTTATAAAATTCTGCAGGGTAGCCAGCAGGGCCTGCTGCTTTTCCACCTTGAAGTGACTTTATAGCATCTAGTATTTCTGAGAGCGCCAGAGGTTTATTGAGTTCCTCTGCACTGAAAGTGTCTATTTGTGGTATCTGTAATGTATCCAGAAATGCATTAGATTGTGTATTGTCTTCTTTAAACTCAGTAGAATACAGTGGAACCTCAGTTCACGACCATAATTCATTCCAAAACTCTGGTCGTAAACCAATTTGGTCGTGAACCGAAGCAATTTCCCCCATAGGATTGTATGTAAATACAATTAATCCGTTCCAGACTGTACGAACTGTATGTAAATATATATTTTTTAAAGATTTTTAAGCACAAATCTAGTTAATTATACGATAAAATGCACATCTAATAGTAAACTAAATGTAAAAACATTGAATAACACCGAGAAAACCTTGAACAACAGAGAAAACTAACATTGCAAGAGTTTGCGCTATAGCCTTATGATCCGATCGCAGTAAACACTTTTTTTTAATGAGTTTTAAGCACAGGGGTAAAAAAAGGAACATTTGAACAAATCTGAACTTTATTTAAAAACCAACCACAAGCAACCAAAAAAAATAACACTGCAGGAGTTCACGCTAATAGCCTTGCAACCCAATCGCTGTAAACACTTTTTTTAAAATGAGTTTTAAGCACAGGGGAAAAAAGGAACATTAGAACAAATCCAAAATTTAAAAACCAACCATAAGCAACCAAGAAAGTAACATTGCAGGAGTTCACGCTAATAGCCTTACAACCCAATCGCTGTATAGTAAACACTTTTTTTAAAATGAGTTTTAAGCACAGGGAAAAAAAGGAACATTTGAAAAATCTGTAAACCACCAAGAAAAGTAAAATTGCAACAAATTACGCTACAAACCACTCCCTGTAAACACTTTTTTTAAATGAGTTTTAAGCATAGGGAAAAAAAACAAACATTTGAAAAAAGAGAAAAGTAACATTGCAACAATTCACTCTACAAACTGAAAAATTAACTTTTGAAAAATCCGTAATACAAAAACCATAAACCACCAAGAAAACTAACCTTGTATGAGTCGAGTTCTGGCATGAAGTGAGGAGGAACTGGGTGGAGAGGAGGTTACAGTTTTGAGGGAGAGTCCAGCTCCGCGATGGAGGGATGTTTTCCTTCAGGTGTTTTCTTTGTTGTGATTTCTTGGGTTTCTGGTGTGTTTAGCTGTTTAGCTGGTGGATCAGTGTGATCAGTTTTTCACGAATTCTTTTGCAGCTTCAACGTCGGAACTAGCAGCCTCTCCATGCCTTACCACACTATGAATGCCACTTCTTTTGCAAAACTTTTCAAACTATACTCTACTGGCTTTAAATTTCTCACTTTTGGCACTCGTAGAAGGATAGTTTTTCAGCAAATTGCCATGAATCTTCCTGGCTTTCTCGCATAACATCGCCTTGCTTACGCTATCCCCTGTAAGTTGCTTCTCGTTGAGCCACACTAGCAACAGTTTTTCCACCTCTTCCAGCACTTGAGGCCTCTGCCTGGTTAACGCTGTAACTCCTTTTGCAACATCGGCTGCTGTAATAGATTCTTTCTGCTTTAGAATAGTCGAAATCGTAGATTTTGACTTCTTGTACTCGGCGGCAAGCCATGGTTAACTGCAAAAGCACACGAAATACTGTAGAGCACAAAGAGATCACAGGTAAAGCACACACGTCTGACTGAGAACACTGAACAGGGAGCGGCTCAACATGTGCTTAAATACAGTAATCGACGCATATGAACCGGAAGGGAATTGGAATAGAGCACAAAGAGTTCACAGCGAAAGCACGCACACACGTGCAAGCACGCACGTCTGACCAAGAACAATGCAATGCGTGCGGAAATCATTGGCGTGCACAAACCGAAAGGGAAACTGGCTTGTTCATATACCGAGTGTGTGGTTGTGAACTGAGGCAAAAGTTTGGCGAACTTTTTGGTCGTAGACCGAGTTGTACATGTACAACATGTTGTACGTTCGTGAACCGAGGTTCCACTGTATAAGGATTTATAGTAGTCTCTGAATGTGTGCATTATATTTTTGTGGTCGATGATTTTGTCTCCGTTCGTGTTGAGGATTACTGGGATTGCGTTGCAGACTTCTTGCTTGTGAATTTGTTGAGCTAAAAGCTTATTAGCTTTCTCTCCATGTTCATAGTAATGATGTCTGGATTTATAAATTAGTTGTTCAGTTTCTTTAGTTGTCAAGAGGTTTAGTTCTGAATGCAGAGCCTGCCTTTTCCTATGTAGAGCCTCGCTTGGAAGCCTGGCATGTTCTAAATCTATTCTAGTAATTTTGCTTTTTAGCTCTGCTACTTTCTTTGTTTCTAATTATTTCTGTGGGAAACATATGAGATAATCTGTCCTCTTAAGAAGGCCTTAAGAGTTTCCCAGAGTATTCCTGCAGAAATTTCTGAGGATGAATTTGTCTCTAGGAAGAAACTGATTTGTTTGGATATAGATTCTATCCAATTCTTGTCTGCTAATAGAAGCAGGTTGAGACACCATCTGCGAGGTGAGTGTGTGGGGCATAGTAACTTTAGCTCCAAGATCAGAGGTGCATGGTCAGAAATAACAATAGCATCGTATTTGCAAGATTTAATCAAAGGCAAGAAATTATTATCTATAAAGAAATAATCAATTCTTGAATAGCAATGATGTACTGCTAATGATGTGAGTAGAAAGAATATGTTGCGTTTGGGTTTAAAAACCTCCAGGGGTCTGATAAGTTGTGATCAGTTATAAACTTTGTAATTATCTTTGCAGTGTTAGATGTCGCCCCCTGTGGTAGCAGTCCTATCTAAGAGTGGATTTAAAACACAATTAAAGTCCCCAGCCATTATAATTTTATGAGTGTTCAAATTGGGAATGGATGCAAATAAATTTTGTATAAATTCCTCATCATCAACATTAGGTGCATAAGCATTTATCAAAATCACTTTACAGTTAGATAAGTCTCCCATGACCATCACATATCTCCCTTCAGGATCCAATACTACATCTGATGCTACAAATGGTACTGTTCTATGTATGAGAATTCCCACACCTCTAGTTTTCTTTGTAAAGCTAGAATGGAACATTTGGCCAGTCCAGTCCTTTTGCAGCCGAAACTGATCCTTGCTTAGTAAGTGGGTCTCCTGTAAAAATACTATTTTAGCGTTTAAACCTGTTAGGTGAGAGAGTACTTTCTTTCTCTTTAATTCG
The DNA here is from genome assembly GCA_026402145.1 of Polypterus bichir lapradei. Lineage (NCBI taxonomy): Eukaryota > Metazoa > Chordata > Cladistia > Polypteriformes > Polypteridae > Polypterus > Polypterus bichir. The sequence goes on from JANRMT010062831.1 coordinate 10,784,793, forward strand.
TGATTCAGGCCTTTAACATTCCAGCTCACAAAGTTAACTGTCCCATCATGGAGACACTGATTCTGAATTTTTGATGTCATTTTATAGTCTTAACTGGAAGTGAGACAGCTTCAGCCTTAAATTCCTATTTCCCCAAGAGTTACTGCCATGCAGCCTATTATTACATTGGCAGTTATAATTATAAAGATTAAAAGGATAGATTACATTTAGATATAGCCTGCTCTCTTCCTCTCCCCCCCTTAACCTCCCACCCTCCCATTTTGCCTCCCCACGTGAGGCTAGACCCCATTTCATACAGTCCCGGTCCTCTGACATACCCAGAGACAGAGCACGTCCAAAGCAAAAGAAGGCCTAACGCAGCGGCATTTTGGGATTAAAAAATATAGATATCTATTACCAATATAGTCTAAATACTATATGCCTAAAATTTAATCATTAACAAATGATGAACTTAAAATATATATAATCTTCAGCAATCTTAATGTATTAAGATAATACACCTGGATAATAAACCCGGGGAATGGTGATAGAAAGTGGTCCAGAATAAGCATAATAAGTCTTAATACAATACTAGCAATAACAATAAACCAAGGGTATGATGTTGAACAGTCTTGTTTAGGGTAGAGAAAAAATAATTAAAGGAATTAAGCACAAACGTCTATAACTGTAATTAAAACATAAACAGATAGCGTCCGAGTAATAATGAGTAATAATGAGGATATATAATGATAAAAACCCCTATCTTAACAAATAGATCAGACAGTAGGTTATTTATCCTTGCCATATCAAGAACGGCTATGACTCACTATTATGTTTCAGAATAGTGCCGGGATCAGCTTGCTTAATTCCTTTTCTGCTTCTTCCTTGCTGGCGAAGACATAGAATTGACCATGCAATTCCACTTTCAGTTTAGCAGGATACAAGAGGCTGTATTTGATTTTGGCTTGCCGTAACCGGTGTTTATTGTTGTAGAAGGCTGCTTGTTTAGTAGCTGTTGCTGGAGAGAAATCAGGGAAGATACGAATGTGGTTATTTTCATATATAATCTCTTGCTTATGTCTTAGGAGTGCCATCACCTCTAGCTTAAATAATAATCTCTCAAAGCGGATAATAAAAGATCTAGGTCTAACGGTATTTGATCCACGTACGCGATAAGCCGCTGTTAACTCAGAATCTGCTTTAAAGTCCTCTCCAATTATTTTAGAAAATAGTTTGGCTGCAAATTTCACTGGGTTTGGACTTTCTCGATTCTCAGGCAGACCTTCAATTCTGATATTACTCCTTCTGCTTCCATCTTCCAAAGCAGCAAGTCTGTCTCCGAGTTTTTTGCTTTAAGAGCTGACAGTTGTTGCTTTTTCTTCAGCACTGGCAGATAGATTTTCGGCTGTTTCAATCCGAGTCGTGACTTGGTCTCGTCTGTTGCGAGAGATGGATGTCTGAAGCGGAGCTCCGCTAGCAGTGGTGTTATTTTTTCATACTATTGCTTATTATCCTGAGATATCCTGTGTTTATCCAACCTGAGGGGCTCTACTACAGTATATGCAAGCATATATAAACATGGCCAACAAGAAAGCAGGTCCGAAAGAAACGAAACCTAAAGCTACATCCAAACTAAGATCGGCAAGCCCAAGTTCAAGGTACGGCCTTTCAGAGACTGACCTGGATCAGATGGGCGAAAGCCCAGACTCCTCGGGACCACGGTCTTCCACATCGTCTCCAGCTGAGAGCGAAATGGGGAGTGAATGTACAAGCTTGAGTGAAGCAGGTCTCGATAGCTCGCCGATTGGAGAAGATCACCTGAAATTGGAAAAGGCCTTGCAGTTCGCAGTTTCAACTACTCCAAGCGAGCCGGAAACACCGGCTACAATAGAGCCTGCCGCCTCACCTATGGTGCACGAAAGCAGAATTGATCTTTCTGAACTGAAGGTGATGATTGCTGAGCTCATGCAAGAGATAAAGACAGATATAAAGAAAAGCGAGAAGGCAAGGGAAAAGGCAAATGAGAAGCTGTGACTGGAGCTGCAACAGGAGCTGCGACAGGTGCTGTGTAAATTTGAAGAGCCCATTCAGGAAACCTCGTTTAAACTGAGCACACTTGCTGATCAACTGGAGGATGTCAAGGAGACATTCGCGACTCGCATTAATAGTATTGTAGTAATGAAAATTAACAATGAGTGGATCAGACATGTTAATTATTGGAGGGAGTGATGCTGATCGCATCAACATCCTGTCTCTATTTAACCATTAGGTGTTATCTTTGACGTTAGCAAGTCATTTAAAGCAGACATTACAAAACTATCCAAAACATGTTTTTTTCCATCTTAAAAATGTTGGAAAATTAAGACATTTTATAAATATACAGGATACTGAGAAATTAGTTAATAAATTTGTTTCTAGTAGTACTGGCAACTGCAATAGGGTATTCACAGGCTCTTCAATTGTTTTTTTATAAAGCTTCCAGTTAATTCAAAATGCTGCTGCAATAACTATTGCAAGAACCAGAAAGTATAAACAAACAACTCCAGTTGTTATGTCCCTGCACTGGCTCCCAGTTAAGCTTAGGGCTGATTTCAAAATCCTCCTTTTACCTTATAAATCCTTAAATGGCCAAGGCCCTGCTACTTATCTGAACTTATCATTACTTAGAAACCAGAGTGCACATTAAGAACTCAAGATGCCAGCCTGCTTATGATTTCAAGGATTAATAAAATAATAGTGTGTGTAAAAGGCGCTATATAGCGCCCGACCCGGCACAGACCACGCAGAGGCACGTGTAAAAAACACACAGGCTTTATTATTTTCTTCAGCTGTGTGACACGTCTTCCCCGTGCCACACAGCCCAAACACAGTCCCAAAGCACACACTACAGTACAATTCTCCACCTTGCTCCACCACTCCTCCCAGACAAGCTTCGTCTCCTTCTTCCTCCCAACTCAGGCTCACCGAGTGGTGGTGGCTGGGCCCTTTTATAGCCCACCCGGAAGCGTTCCAGGTGATTAACCACCTGGTCCTAATTGGACTTCCGGGTGGGGCTGCAGGCTCGTCCAGCCGGGCTGTGGGAAGCAGGCAGCTCCCCCTAGCAGCCACGCCGGGCCCCAACCAAGCTGTGGAGGACTCCATCTCCCATGGAGCCCTGCGGGTGGTTGGGAAAACACCGTCGGCCAGGGAGGCTGCCACCAAGCGTCCCGGGGGAGGTACTGGACTGTCCATGGAGGCTCCCCCGGAACATAAGCAGCAGGGGCGTCCCTGCCGGGCATGGGACCCGGCTGTCCTTCACATGTGATATTAAGTTTTTAGTTACAAGGCCTCAATGCCATAGAACGATCTGCCTGCTACTATAAGAGATGTCTCCTAGGTCTCAGTTTTTAAATCCAGACTGAAGACACACTAATTTAGTCTAGTATACCCTGACTAGAGTTGTTGATTAGCTGTGTATACTGCATCTCTGTTTGTTAGCCAGCTGTGCAAAGAATATAAGCAATGCAATATTTACAAAATGCTACTAACCCTCCTTTATTTTGTTTCCCTTTTTGGTTTCTGATGTGGCACTGCTCTACTGCCAAATTGTTCTCCTGCCTATGAAAAAGTCATCTTAGATAAAGGGGCATTGGAATCATCCGATAGAAGGGTCCTTTTATCAGACTGGATGACTCAGCAATGACTCTGCAGTAGAAGGCCCAGGAACGGGTAGACAGTTAGATGACCGAGGTGTTCAGGATTCAAACTATGTCTGATTTTGTCTTTGATGATCTTTCTTACAATTTCATCTCCTCCGTTGACAACTAGCCATTGTTCTGCAATTAATTAATGTACAGATGTTGATGGATTCCATTTATATTAATCAGTTTTGACTTTTTTTTCCTGTGTATTTTAACAAATCTGTATTTTTATACGTTCAAGTTCCATATTTAGTGATTAGTATAATATTTCCATGTCTTGGGATTTGTCATGAAGCGCTGTGCTTAGTTTGTGTAATTTTGTGCTGTACAAAAACAAATTCTTGTTTTTCTTGTAGCAGGGGAATAAAAATAAAAAAGTATTAAAAATTTTAAAAAACAAGAAAAAAACTATCCTCATAGTATGCACAAATGCTTGCTACATTTAAAACAAAAACTTAGCCAATCCTACCTGCTTCTGTTCACACTCCATGATTCTTTAGTTCCTGTTTCTTACCCTCTGATTTCCGCTGAAGATGACATGAACAACCATTACAGTTCACATGCAGAACCGATATAGTTCATACACAAAGCTGCGACACGGTGCATACACATAACAAGTATGTTTCATACGTGAAACTGGCATAGTACACACATAAAACCAATAGAGTTCAAGTGCAAAACTGACACGTTACCAATATGAAACTAGAACAGGACATGCATGAAACTAATATGGCGAATACACAAATCCAATGCTAAACTAGCACACCAGTAGTATATGAATGCAAGCCAATATAGTTCATATGCAATGAACTATACTGTATATTCATCCATCCATCCATTATCCAACCCGCTATATCCTAACAACAGGGTCACGAGGGTCTGCTGGAGCCAGCACAGGATGCAAGGCAGGAAACAAACCTGGGCATGGCGCCAGCCCACCGCAGACTGTGTATTCATTCATTGTAAAACTATTATTTTTATCCTAGCATAAATCCATCATCAGCATCCTCTTGCAATGAAATAAAGCATCATCTTTTATAAAATTATTTACCTTGATCTGCTCTTAAATTAAATCTGTTTTGGGTATTGATCATGCACTATATCGTCCCTAATTAAAAGTGTTCCTATGGCATCTTTTTAGTGATTTTCGTAGTAATTCACAGATGTTATCTTTAACAGCTTCATTTCTGATCTATCTGAATCTACTGCATGCTATGAAATGGCTATGTTACACTACAAAATTAATCAGACACTTCAGACTGGAAGGAAATAGCTATTCATACACATTCATATGCACATACACAAAGCATAACATACATTGGTATACAATTTATTGCTGTTGTTTGGAACTTTCGGAGAAATTAATTTTATTTCAAGGTTGTGTTGAAGTGGCAGATGTCAAACTGTCCTTGGCTTCGTTTCTCCTGCTTGTTGAAATCTGCTGGCCAAAAAATTCTTTTCATTGTCAATACAGAATACTGTTCAAATCCTAAATTTGTAGAATTGCAGTACATTTGAATATTGGGATGTAACTGTTAAGCATCACTGATTACCTACAGTTCATCCTCATCTTACCTCCAGTCCTAGTCTGGACCACATAGGTAAAACTCCATTACTACTTCTAGTGACAAGGAATACACCTTCAATGCAGTGGGTTGTTACCTGAGGTATTAAATATGACTTAAATAACAGCTTAGTCAATTGTAACCTTCAAATTCACACATCGATATTATCAAAGCCACGTTGCATAACAACAATGTGCAGTTATTTTCTGTGGCTAAAACATTAGATACTGTATGTGATATGACAAGCAAGTTCGACTTTGTCACTTGTACAGAGTATGGCAATATTCTAAGTTGCATTTCTAATGAACATGTTCAGTAAGCAAACAAAGTTAAAAAATTTAATACATGCAAAAGAACATCAAAGATGTCAATTTCATCTGACAGTTTTCTTGTTCTTAGTTTGGACTTCACAATGGCAGACAAAAGGAAAAAAAATGACCTAACAGCTATTCAGTCTTTGAAAAGAATGGCAGCCTTTTCCTTTCTGTTTCTTCATATACACTAGATTTCAACCTATAATTATTACCTACAAATGAATATTGTTACATGAGACAATGCTCAACATTATCACGCCTGTAGCAATATTTAAATTTATAACCTTATAATATAATATAGTAAGGTAGAACCTAACATTTTTTTCAATCACCTTACATATATTGCTTTCCTTCTTTATGTACCATATTCACATAAAGATATTGTTGTAGAGTAATGTTTTTGGTAATAAAATCAATTAACTCTCTCCATCACAAGCTCTTTTCTATTATTAATTAACAGAGTAATCAAAATGAAAAATACAACATGTACTGCTGTGAAGTAAGGACCATGCCAGTGCATGACATTGTTTCTGTTTGTTATGCTGTGATAGTCAGTGACCTCCAGCCTCTGAGTGGTCATGTTAGTGCTGAAAGTTAACTGGCCAGAGTTCAACAATTAATTAATGGACATTGTGGTCTTTGGCGGTTTGTCATCCCGGCCAATGCCCCCAGACCGCCAGATGGAGCCCTCCCTGCAGTATGGAGGTGCCCCGAAGACCAGCAGGGAGTCATGGACTATGTAGTTTTTACACACGACCCTGCTGGATACCACAGGGGCCGCAAGAGGGAGCTGCAGGGAGGACCGAAGACTCATTTGTGCCCTATAACCTAGAAGTGCGTCAAAGGAAGAGCGACGTGCTTCCGGGGTGAGAAGAAGGACTCGTACCTGACCCGGAAGTGATAGAGAATCACGTGGACTGGGGATTGGGAACACTTCCGGATCAGGGTGTATAAAAGGACTGTGGGAGCTCCCAGACGGCGAGCTGAGCTGGGTGGTAAGATGGCAATGCATCTGGGAGTAGTGGAAGAGTTTATTATTGTGATTTGAATGAGTATTGAGGAGGAGAGGGTGCTTTGTGCACTGTGGCATAAAAATAAAGTCAACTTGTAGACTTTTATTTGGTGTCTAGAGTCGTGGACAAGGGTTCAAGGGAGCGATACTGCCCCCTATCTGCCACAACATACAGTATATTGTTAGTTTCAATCATATCAAACAGAGTCTACTTTGCTTTCTACTTGTTTAAACAACGTTGTGTCTTTGTGTGTACTAACTTTGTATTTAGTAATTTGTGAAATTGATACTTGCCTTTTACCTGTGAACTTATCACAGCGCTCTGCATCTGCACTTATTGAAGCATGCTATACAAAATTAAACCAATTTGAAAGTGGTTGTTACAACATCAATATGTTCAGCATTAGTTTGTGAATCTATTAAAGATGAGCGTTCTTTTATTTTGTGTCTGTTAGAGATAGGTGAGCACTTCAGTGACTCATTACACAATGATTTTTTTTAACCCATGAGGCTTACTTTTCTACACATACATAAGAGAAAATTTAATCTGGGTACGGTCCATGTGATAGTTTTACAATGAATGCTAAATGAATAGATGGATGCCTTTCATAAGTACACTGCAGTTTTTTGTGGCAACCTTCTTGACAGGTGTCTCCCCATTATCTACCCATTGCAAGAAACACAACCTATGTGAAATTGTTCACAGAAAATGAAAAAAAGACCATATTAATTTACATAAAGTAAATTCCTGCTGTACAATGCCTAACATTTAAACTTGAATTTTTCACAATCTCCTTCTCTTCTTCTCCCTCTGTCTGTTTTTTTCTGACCTCTTATTTGGAAAAATACTTAGAATAAAACACAATTTTGAATGCATGCTTCCAATTACAACGCTAGCACGTGATACAGTGGTTTTTTACTGATGGTAATAGTCACAATGTGTAGGCACATCAAAAGTAGTAAGCACTATTTCTGCATGTCCATATACATGTATAAAAATATCAAAATTCTGGAGAAAATCATTACCATGATGTAGAATTATTTATTTGTATTTTTCTTCAACTTACCTGACAGAAATTGTAAGAGGCTCCCATAACAAAGGTGAAAGTAATGCATAATGTGATATATCTTTTGAGTCAACATTTAAATGTATTCTCATAAATTAATCTGCTCTGGATTACATAGTGACCTGTAGATGTGATATATTACCATGACTTCAAAAACAGAAACAGCTGCTGGATCTTGAAGCACATAGTCTCATCTAATTAATGTTGATTGACCATTAGGACAATTAATTTGTGTCTTTTTGTGTCACTGTAGTCCACATGGACAATTTGTGAATTCTAAAACAGAAAACAATATCGAGACATTTGATCCATTTCACCAGTGGATTGCTGTTTAGAGAAACAGGCTTTCTACAACAAATTAATGAAAAAAAAAATTACCCTTTCACTTGTTTGTTTAATCAGAAAACCTTTTTCGTAATTTTCTTGCATGAATAAATTAAGTGTGTGTTTTGATTTTTCATTGATAATAGTGAGCACTAGGTGCATGTGAGTGGACTGGCTCCCTCTCCTGGGGCCTCATGCATAACACCGTAGAATTCACACTATAACATGGCGTCAGGACAAAAGCGGAAATGTTCATATGCACAAAAAAATCCAGATGCATAAATCTGTGCATTCGCCAACTTCCATGTTCTTCCGCTCCATAAATCCCTGTCACTGTGAAAAGTAACGCATGTACACGTGCCTGCTGCCACTCCCCAGACTCCTCCCAGAATGATGCCTCTTTGAAGATGCAAATCAATATAAATAGCCCTTAAGCTCAGTGTTCTGTGAAAAGGGAATGGCAAAAGCACGGGGGTTGAATAGAAGAATTTTAACATATACCAAGTGGAGTCAAGGGAAAACATACTATTTGTTGGTTTAAACAGTGGTATGAACAACAAAAGGAAGTTGATCGAGTGACATAGAGTGTCGGAGAAACTCGAAAGCTCAAGTTCACAAAATCTCACAGTGCCCGAAATAAAAAAGAAGTTGTCAGATATCAAAGTCGCCGTGAGAAGGTGAGTCGTATCGCACCGTCTGAGTGTCATATGGAAGCTCATTAGGGTACAGAGAAAAAAAAAGGCACACAGTGGGAAAAAAGCACGAAATGTCAACTTTAATCTCGAAATTTCCACTTCAATCACGTAGTTTATTTTGTCATTAAAGTAGAACATCATAAACTTCATCTTTACATTGTTTAATTTACTAATTTCTCAAATACCATCGTAACTAATGTAGCACGTTAAATGGTTTGTTTTGTATGTGTTCTTCTATGTGCTCTATGTGTGTGAATCACTACGTGCTTCTTAAACATTCTTTCTCTTCCTCCAAAAGGACAAAGAATGCATTACATTCATGATATTACAGCTCTCTGAATAATTAAAATACTGAGATGTATACTTGATATAATTTTCATGATGATAGGAGTTAAAGCATGTTATTAAACATGGGAACACGGTGGCACAGTGATAGTGATGAACTGGCGCCTTGTCCAGAGATTGTTCCTGCTTCAAAAGTTGTTTGCTGCGGCGTGCACGACCTTCAATTAAATAATTTATTGCAGCAGTACTGTCTCTTTCAAACGTACTAGCCCCCAATTCCTGTCCTTCCTTTTCTTTCTCCAAATACCCAATCGCCACACAATCAGGTATGTAATAGATGTAAAGCCATCTGTATGGTTAGAATGCTGATTCTTCAGAACTTTTAAGGAACATTGAAATATTTTCGTAGTACATGTTTAATAATTCTATCCATCTATCCTTCCCTTGTCGTGCCAGCCCCAGCAAGAATACAGTGTGAGGCAGGAACAATCCGTGAAGGAGTGCCAGCTCCTTGCTAGCGCTGCGACACCATGTCCTCACATGTTTAATTATTAACAACTAGCAAAATACCCGCGCTTCGCAGCGGCGAAGTACTGCCTTAAAATTTTTATTAAGAAGAAAATTTAACCTTTTTAAACTGAGGGAAAATATGCCAATAATTATTTGTTAAGGATCTCTTTGTATACCATGTTGTCAGTTCGGCCCTCCGGTTGTAACATGACCAAGCTGTGCGCTGAGCTTACTCTTGAGCATGTAACTTACAGTTGGCCATGTGAACAGTAATCTTGTCTCAAATCTCACAGCTTGGATTGCTGCTGTCATAATCGGTTTGAGTTTCATGGTTTGTTTCAATTACGACAGTATTTGCAGGATTTGTTGTGTTGAAGTGACATTCGGCATCTGTCAAGCGTTGTAAGCACACAACCGGTTTCATCGATAAAATCACATCCAGCTTTTGAGAGTTTAAACATTCATAAACATCAAAGTGTCCACTACTGAAATCATCACCTGTGAATCTAAGATGTTTAAGAGGCATTGGCGGTTGTCGAAAGGTGTAAAATATTTGGCCATTTCGGTACACTTGAAAGCGACAACCGAACAATTCAGTGGCAGCCATCAACTCACATGCAGAACCATAGGTGAAGGGCTTAAGCATTTCACTCTTATAGTGCTCCTGTGTAGTATAATTATCTCCTGTACCGTCATCAGTCTACACCTTGAACCTGTCCCAGTCATTCAATACATAAGACACAATGTTCCTCCGGATATCAAGAGTTAGCCTGATATGGCCGTGCAATATGTAACAAAGAAAATGGAAAAGATAGGTGCCATCTCCGGACATGGAAACCACTCAGTAAGTGACAGTTCTTTGATCGATAGTGATCACCTCGATAGACATGGTAATGGGGGTTGGAATGATAAAGGAAATAACTATAATTGTAATAAACAAACAATAAAACAGCGGAGAAGCCGTGGATTAAACAAAAAGGCTGTAGTTATCAGTAGGGAGACATGAATCCCGTGGCGAAGCAAGGAAGGGAATGTAGAGACCGGAGCGACGGACGGTCTTATATAGGCAGGCAGCCAACAACGTGGGAGGCGTTGGGATGGGGGACCCAACGCCATCTCACACGGTGACCAAGCTGCAGGCTATGGACGTATATATGCACGTAAGTAGGATTCAGTTAGCGTTGGGAATCCGTGTACCAAATTTCTTGAAGATGGGCCCATAAGTAACAAAGACTGTTAAAAAGTTTAATATGGCGGCTGACAGTGGCATCATACCACCGAAATAAGTACGTACATTGGTTTCGGTTAGTGCAGGGAAGCCGTCTATAAAATTTCGAGACGATCGGGCCATAAATAAGAAAGTTCAACATGGCCGACGTTGTTGACCGTTATGACCATTACGCATAGAATTTCGAAATGAAACCTGCTTTTGTAAGTAGGCTGTAAGGAATGAGCCTGCCAAATTTCAGCCTTCTACCTGCATGGGAAGTTTGAGAATTAGTGACGTTGGAAAGTTCAATATGGCGGCTGACAGTGGTGTCATACCAACGAAATAAGTGCGTACATCGGTTTCCGTTAAAAGTTTAATATGGCGGCCGACAGTGGCATCATACCACCGAAATAAGTACCAAATTTCAGCCTTCTACCTACACGGAAAGTTGGAGAATTAGTGACGTTGGAAAGTTCAATATGGCGGTTGACAGTGGCGTCATACCACCAAAATAAGTATGTACATTGGTTTCGGTTAGCGCAGGGAAGCCGCCTACCAAATTTCGTGAAGATGGGGCCATGAATAAGAAAGTTCAATATGGCAGACGTTGTTGACCGTTATGACCGTTACGCGTAGAATTTCGAAATGAAACCTGCTTAACTTTTGTAAGTAAGCTGTAAGGAATAAGCCTGCCAAATTTCAGCCTTCTACCTATACGGGAAGTTGAAGAATTTGTGACGTTTGGAAAATTCAATATGGCGGCCGACAGTGGCGTCATACCACCGAAAGAAGTACATACATCGGTTTTGGTTAGCGCAGGGAAGCCACCTACCAAATTTCGTGAAGACGGGGTCAGCCTTCTACCTACACGGGAAGTTGGAAAATTGGTGACTTTGGAAAGTTCAATATGGCGGCCGACAGTGGCATCATACCATCGAAATAAGTAAGTACATCGGTTTCAGTTAGCGCAGGGAAGCCGCCTACCAAATTTCATGAAGATGGGGCCATAAATAAGAAAGTTCAACATGGCGGACGTTGTCGACCGTTATTGACCGTTATGACCGTTACGTGTAGAATTTCAAAATGAAATCTGCTTAACTTTTGTAAGTAAGCTGTAAGGAATAAGCCTGCCAAATTTCAGCCTTCTACCTACACGGGAAGTTGGAGAATTAGTGATGAGCCAGTGAGTGAGTGAGTCAGTCAGTCAGTCAGTCAGTGAGGGCTTTGCCTTTTATTAGTATAGATGTACCGCTCTTAGAACCGGCACAATTATAATATGCACTGCCCTCCTAGAGTGGCAGTTACGGAAAAAGAAAACAAATAATCCGTCGTGTGAATGACCAGCACTACTTTCCTTCTATACCACCTCAAGTATAGAGACACACCAGTAAAAGCAGGGTTAAGTAAAAAGAGATTATTGGAAGACGACACACACACTTACTGTAACAAAAAACTCTATATACATAATATAATATATACATAATATCATGCTGCAGCGCTTCCCTCCCAACACAAATCACGGTACAAAATACTTCAAACTCACAGGGACACACACATACTCCAGACAACTGTTACAGAGTCCCCACCCCCAAACCCTCCATTGGGGCATAGTAGGGTTTCATGTTATTCACGTGGTATGTGTCTGTTTTCATGTTACTGTCAGTTTGCCATTTGACTTGGTAATTAACGGGCCCTAATTGTTTTATTTTCTGTTGCTGGACCAAACCATTTTGGCGCTAGCTTGGATGTAAATCTGGATGATGCTTTTGAGAGGCAGTTTGTCCTCAGCCAAACCCGGTTCCCTTCAGAATATCTAGCACTCTTTCGGCGCTTATTGTAAAACCGGGCTTGTTGGGCCTTGGAACACACTAACCTCTCTCTAACCAGATCCTTTAAATTTTCTAACTGCAAGACTTTGAAATATTGGGATGAATCAGGAGTTGGGGGACAAGCTGCTCTAGGGGACCTAATATCTGTCTTCTGAGAGCCAAACAAGCAGGCGATTCACCAGTACTCTCATGCCACATGGAATCGAGGACCATTCTTAACTCTGGAAGCCTCTGATCCCAGTCCTGTTGGCGGGTACCGACATAGCAGGCTATCATAGTTTTCAGGGTCTGATTCATTTGCTCCGTGAGGTTGGATTGTGGATGGTATGCCGTGGTTTTCTTATGGGTTACTCCCCAATCCTTCATGAAATGTTCCAACCATTGTGGATACCTGTCAGAAATGATGACCTTTGGAACCCCCCAGCAGATAAACATCTCATTCTTTAGGGTGGAGCACAGCCATTCAGTTGTTGAGTTTGGCAAAGCAAAAAGCTCCACCCATTTAGAGAAATAATCCACCACCACTACCAGGATGGTCTTTTTGTTCTTCCTTGGCGGCAATGGACCCATAATGTCAATTCCCCACATCTCTCCAGGTTCAGTGATATTTGCTGATTGTAGTTGTCCTGCAGGAAACCCAGGTGGGTTTTTGTACAGTTGGCAGATGGTACGGGTTCTCACATGTCTCCATACGTCCTTCCTCACGGTGGGCCACAAGGCTACCTCTAATATCTTTTTTAGGGTCAATCTGCCAAGATGACTGCCAAAAGGGCTGTCATGAAAATAAGCCAAGAACTCTGGGAGAAGGGCCTCGGGGACGGCTAGTTGGTATTTCTCACCCCCGAGTTTTGATGGTACACAGCAATACAATATTCCTTGGAGCCCTTCGAAATGAATGCGTCCCGTTCGCGACCCAGAGTTCTCTTGTACTTCCCGACAAACCAGACTGTTAGCCTGGTCTTGGGCTATATCTGATATGTCAAGTGGAAGGTCCCAACCCTGAGTTGAGATCAGGGCTATTGAAGATATTTCCCGAGGCTCCAGTACCTGGGACAGCGCATCTGGAACCACGTTTCCACAATCCTTTCGATAAAAAACCTTAGAGGTGAACTGCTGGAGACAAAGAACCCACCTGGTGAGTCGTGAGGACATCTTTGAGCAATTAAATGCTCAAGCCAGAGCACGGTGGTCTGTGTACATCTCGAACAGTGATCCCTCAAGATAATGACGCCACTTTTCCACTGCACACACAACTGTGAGACACTCCTCGGATCTTGAATAGTTGAGTTTGGGGCCCTGGAGAGACTCTGATGCATAGGCAATGACTCGTTCTTCTCCCTCTTTGATCTGAGTTAATACAGCCCCAAGCCCCACATTGCTAGCGTCGGTCTGGACTTGGAATGTGAGCAGTGGAATAGGTTGTGCCAAAACTGGTGGTTCCAACAGATGTTTCTTCTGTTGCTCAAATGCCTGCATCAGAAACTTGCCATTATCCCCATATGCTCACCCGTCTGCCAAAAAGAACTTTACTGTGCCACCTCCCTTAAACAGCTCGCCGGGCAACTTTATTTTTTCCCACAAGCTGCGATTAATTAATGGTAAAGGTGTTCCCTGTATCAATGACAGCATCCCGGATGATGCCTTGCACACTCACTGGTACCACTTGTAAGGGCTAATGTGCACGTAACATGGTGAGTTCAGCCCCAACTGACCGATCCCAGTCCTTCTGATATTTGGCCTTGGGTGTATCTCTGCTAGAGGTTCCTCTGGGAGGATCTTTTTTACCCCTAATAGCAACCCAATCCTTCTCGATCAAGGATCCGATTTTTACCAAGGACTGTACTGAACTCACCGTGCCCCTAAGTGCTACAGCAAGCCGCAGATTACAAGCAACCAAGAATGCATCTAACCATGTGTTCTTCTGACATATTGGGGTTCCATTTTAGACAGAGGGCACGGTATTTGTAAAAAAAGTCTCTGATGGGTTGTGAGAGACCCTGTCGAGTGACCAGGAGCTGTTCTTCGAGCTGTTCTTCAGTTTGGTAGTCAGCAGGTAAGAAGGCTTCCAAAAAAACCGTACGGAAAGATGCCCAGCCCTTAATATTATCGCTGGTCCCTGCAGAGACGTACTCAAGAAGCTAGCGTTAATGGGCGTAGTTCTAAAAACGCGTCTGCCTGTTCAATAAATTGAATCACCTCCATTGATTTACAGGAAGCTTCCAGTTTTGGAAACTCCAGCCGTACAGCAGCTGCAGCAGTAGAGGAGTAAGACGGCTGCGCTTCAACCAATGGCGTCGATCGGCACAGAGTTTGAAAGTACGTAGCAATACTTCTCCTCATCACGTCCTAGTATTTCTATCTCCAATTGGTGATTGCACCGCAGTAGGCAGTCTACCAGCTGTTGTTCTAGACTTCTTAGACGTACGTACACCAACTCACGCAAATTGGCCACCGCCGAATGCACATATCCATGCAGAGCTTCTTCCCAAGCTACCGAACCCTCAGCCATTTCCACTAGCCGGACTTAAAGCTCATCCAGCTGCACTTACACCTCCTCCCATGGTGGCTGCAAGTTCAGTGAGGCATCCATAGATCCCTGATCCTGGCTTTTCCTCTTGGGAGTCGAAATATATAAAGTATCTAGCAGGCCCGCTGCCTCGTCCTCCTCTTCTTGTGCTCTGACCGTAACGTGGCGACTTGGCAATTCACCTCGCTCCTGCGTTGCACAAGAGTCGGCAAACTGCTGCTTAAGGCTCTCAGTCGACATTTCTGTCGGTACTTCTGAGTGGCAAAATTAAATAAAGTGGATGAAATTCAGTCAACTGGCTCCCCGTATGGGCCACCAATAATCTGTACCACTCTTAGAATTAGAACTAGAGTGGCAGTAAAGGAAAAAGAAAATAAATAATCCGGGGCTCGAGTGTCCAAGACTACTTTCTTACTACACCACCTCAAGTATAGAGACACACCAGTGAAAGCAGGGTTAAGTAAAAAATGATTATTGGAAGACAATACACACACTTACTGTAACAAAAAACCCTATATACATAATTTTGCTCTGCAGCCCTTAATTCTTATCTGTACAGAATTGTTGAGCTCAGTCTGCAGTGGGTAATGAGGACGCCGACCATACCTCCTATTCCAGGAAACGTACAGATTAACAGTTCCTTGTGCTGGCCCATCAGGTCCTCTCCCGATTACCTTTTACCTGAAAGTAAAAATAATTTGTCTGGAAATGAACCCGGGTTCATCTGACGTTAACCATGAGGTGTCAATCCTTTCCCTCTTGCCTTTTCCTGTGATGGCGTTCACCTCTCTCTTGGCTCTGTGCTTTTTTTTTTTCCTTTTTCCTGCCACCCATTTACATACTTATAGCTCCTCCCTGTACAGTCTGTTGGCCCCCTAAGCCAAGTGCTCCCCTCCCCCTGTACAATAGGGGGCCTTACAAATTAAGGCATTCCACTAATAACAGGAATGGGAAAAGGTACAAACTCACAGGGACACACACATATTCCAGATGACTGTTACAACAATATAGATTATTTAAATGAAGTTAAAGTTTTGTCTGTTACTGTTAATTCTGTTTCTGATCAGCTGCACTAGAGCTGTGGTTCCATACTCAGATACAGTGATATAAATACTCCAATTGGTGCAGTGAGAGTAATATGGAAAAAGATGATCCGCAGTGGCAACCCCTAACGGGAGCAGCTGAAAGAAGAAGAAGAAGGTGCAGTGAGAGTAACAACGCTAAAGCAGCTATGGTATTTGGAATAGTTTGGCCATTCCGTGGACCATTATATTGTTACAGGTTAATTACAATCAGATGCCTTAAACTAATAAACAATATGCGGTTAATTTCAGTGTATTTCTGTACGTCAGGGATGTGCATCTAAAAAAGAAAGGGAAACCACACTGGAACAAAAGCACTGCTTTGATGCTGGGTGCCGCCAGTTTGCCAAACCGAGCAGAGAACTTGCGTATGCCAGGGTTTTAGCTAGCGTGAAAATGTGCATGGCTTTACTCCAAGTTTAGGTTTTATACATCGTGACTTGAGTGTGAAAATGGGCATACGCAACATTTTTGTGCATACACACCGTTTACACATGAGGCCCCAGGACTGTTTCCTGCTATGTATTTAGTGCTGCAGGGATAGGTTCTGGCTTCTCATGACTGTAAACATGATTTAGCCAGTTTCAGGTAAACACCATGCTGAATAATAACTACATTTCCCAATTATTCTTTCACAGCAACTATGTCTAATATTTTCTTTACACAGATAATTACATGGTAAGCTTAACTTTTTCAAAATAAAATAAGGTATTGAACAATAATCAAATCCCTTAACTGTGATAACTAAGAGTGAAACTTAAAAATAACTTTACAGTTTTTCTTATTTTGTAACAACATTTAGTTTTATTTCAATGTACATACATAGTTTCATATGCACCATTTAGCAGATGATCTTTTTCTTTAATTTCTTTATTCAGTTATTCATACCTTAATATTTAACAGTTGTCTGCTTCTCTTTTGTATGGCAATCCATGCATCCCTCTGCAAACATTCAGTGACGTAAAGGGCAGTGAAGCTGAACATGGGGATGTTGCTGTTTTTTATTTGCATAAAGTCTAACTTGTTTCTACTGGGGAAATAGTTCCATTCATGCCATTAACTGCACATCTGATATAACACGTGCTTAAACTGTTCATTAAGTAGTTACATTCTCAATAACCTTCCATTGAAGTTATGATTAAAAAAAAAAAATCCAACAAATAAAATGGAAAGTAAATGGCAGGAAAAAGTAAACACAATTTTCATTAATCTTTCATTGAAGGAATGAATTTAACTATTTCACAAAAGATGGATCTGCCGCAAATCCAATTCTATTCACTTAACAAGCTTTTTCTTGTTTGAGTTAAAAGCAAGGATTACTTTGCATGTTAATGTAACAGGTGCAAGATTATTAGATCCCAGTGAAGCTAACTGGTAACAATTAAGTGCTAGCATAAGACCAGCAGGTAGTGGAAAAGAGAATTTATTTACTGGTCATTTGGTGAAATATTTTAAAAGGTCTTCTTGTTGTTTCTTCATGAAGTTGCCATACTGTTTGTGTTTGTCTTTTATTGTAGTCTGTGGGCTGTTGCTTGCTTTTTATATTATTGTTGTTATTATATTTTTCTCAGATTTTAAAATTTGTTTTCTGCTTAGTTGATATTTTTGTTGCTGGGAATGTTGAATTCTATCCCTGTATGTTGAAGTTAATGTCGGATTGCACTAGAGGAATCAATTAGGTTTAGTTCATTTCTTTTATTTTATAAGTATGTATATCTTGTATTTTGGTATCCCTAATATTATTATCACTAGTATATATGATGTGTTTTTTTCCCATAATTCCTTTCACTCTAATCTTTAGTTGTACAGTTTCTCCATACCAAACGTCATTATAAGGGCATATAACCGGCAGTAATAAATAATTGTGTTTTATTCTTTGTTCATTTTGTTCTTTCATTCATGAAAGGGACCTGTTTGGGAGGATTAGTTAATTATTAGTTAATTATGCTCCCACCTTATCACATTAAGGAACTGACATCTAACCCTGCCCCTATGCAAACAAAGGAGTGGGTCTGACAACTGACTACAAGCCCCCTCCACCCTTCCAAGATGTGCCTACCAAGATGTATCAACCTACAGAGCCACATTACCATAGGTCTACACTAGCAGCTTCAGGTCAGAAGTGACATCCTCCCATGTTTAAACCAGCAGTTTAGTAATAAACATTTATAGGTCATCATAAATCAAATTGATTGACACACTAACCACACCAAATCCAAACCTTAACAAAACTAGCCTCTAATATTAACTAACCTCTAACCTTAAGCATTTATCCTGCACACTAACCATATTAACCCCTAACCTTAACGTCCGTCCTATAACTGCTGGTCTAGAACTGCAGATGTAGACCTGCAGTGAAATATGGTGCTCTGGCTCTGCAGTTGGATACTATTGCCCCTATCTGCATGAGGTATTTGAGACATTGAAAGCAAAGTAAGGACTCTTAAGGCCACAACTCCACAATGGCACGTTGTTACATGGAGAGAAGTCATACTAGAGAGCTAACAGACAGAATAATTTCTAATCAGAATCTCATACAATCACTTGTTACTGTGAGTCAAACAAAACACTGAAGTAGAAGTTGCTGGTCAGTTTCAAAGATTACTACATTGCGGGCCTCAACATCCATTTTCTCCTGACAATGTCACAACAGTTACTATAGCATCCCTATTTTACAATTACAATTCCGTACTTCCAGATGGTATGATGCAGTGTTATATATTGGTTAACTGAGTCTGGTAATTAGGGCTGAACAATTTGGAAAAATATCTAATTGTGATTTTTCTAACAGATAATGCAATTGCGATTTGATTTAGGATGTAATTTTTAAAAGTCAAGCTTCAATGCAATATTCATTGTATAATATATTTAAAACATGATGAAGCATTACCACATGAGGTACCATCAAAATATTTACTTTTTATATTCTAGTGCTGTCTCAAACGAGGATCCGTGGGCCAAAACATCATCCAAATAGATGAGACACTGGATACGGGGCAGTCCTGTCAAGGTGAGGTCCATTAGCCTTTAGAATGTGGCCGGGGCATTGCACAACCTGAATGGCAGTACCTTGAATTGCCACAACCCTTCGCCCACTGAAAAGGCTGTTTTCTCCCGGGCCTCTGGGGCCAGTTCTACTTGCCAGTACCCACTCTGCAAGTCCAAAGTGGAAAACTAGGTAAACCCTGCCTCAAGATCAAGGGCCTCTTCTATCCACAGGAGTAGGTACAAATCCTTCTTGGTCACTTGGTTCAACTTCCGATAGTCAACACAAAAGTGCCAGTCTCCAGTCTTCTTTCTCACTAGGACCACCACCGAACACCAAGGAGACTTAGAGGGCTCGATAATATCTGCTTCAGACATTTCTTCAATAAGAACAGCGGCTTCTCTTCTACGTGCCATTGGGAGGTGCTGTGGTTGTTGTCTGATGGGCCTTGTGTCACCAACATCTATGTTTTGCTGAGCCAGATGAGTTCGCCCAAGGTTAGCTGGGAATGTAGCACCCCGGTCCAGGTACTCCCACAGCAAGCACTGCAATAGCTGTTGTTGATCTAGACTTATTCTTTGTCGGCTCGTCTGCCACAGATTCTCCATGGCCGGGCTCCAGTCTGCAGCAGCCCCCACCGATTTAGCCTTGGGCAATGACTCAGATTTTGCAGTCCGGGGAAGCCTCATGTTATTCACTCCCAAATGAAGAGGCAAACTGCCTGGAATTGTCAGTGTTCTTTGGGCAAAATGTATTTGAGCTTTAGCACAACACAAAAAGTCCATTCCCAGGATACATGAGTCCTGAATGTCAGCCACCCAAACCATCTGAGTCCACTCCCGCCCTCCTAAGTGCAGGATGGCTATGGTACACCCTCTCATAAGGGCAGACTCGCCCATAATGGTTACAAAGTGGGCAGTGGTTCCTAGAACCAGGTAGTCGGGAGGGAGTGTACCAGGCCGTACTATGGAGGCAGAGGCCCCAGTGTCCACTAATGCTCTTATTGCCCAGTCCCAAAGTGTCATTATAAGCTGACATTGCACTCCCTTTCCTATATGCCTAAGTGGAACAATATGCGTAACTGTCCATCTGGGAGCCACTGCGGGGTCATGGGCCACTCCCTTTACTCTGAACCTCTGTTGTTTCCCATTGCTTCTCCTTCTTCTTGGCCCAAAGAGACCTCACGAAGGGTACAAAACTGGTGTACATGGCCTGGACGTCCACATCTCCAGCACGTTCCCATAGCCCTGGTACCTGCGTTCTCCCCCAGAATTGCGTAAACTTGAGTGGAATGAGCAGGTTTTGTCCAATTGGCTACTGGGCGATTGTCAACCTGCTCTTGCAGCGGAGTGTCATAACTGGCCAATTCAAACTCTTGAGCTTCTTCTAGTGCTTCTTCTAGTATGCTTGGTCGGGTAAGACGAACATGGCGTTTTAGTTCAGCAGGTGTGACCCCTCTCAAGAATATATTGTGTGCCAATTCAGCGTGAGCAATACGGGAAAATTGTGGATAGGCCTGACCCACCAGTCTCTGAATCTCTGCTGCAAAAGTATCAAGACGTTCTCCCGTTCTTCCTTACCACCTCGGGCCTCCCCCACCTTACCACCTCAATCAATACCCCGTTGTCAGTCTTCCTTGCTGTACTCCACCCTCCCTCAATTGGACCTAACAGTCACTCAAAAATAACTTCAACCTGGCTGGGATGTTAAACCAAACAGATGCGTGTGGTGTTGGAAATGTCACAAAAAATTGAAACTATTAAACGTTTAGGAAATGGCAAAACAGCTTCAAGTATTTCTTCAATTTACAGAGCAGGAAAAATTACAGTGAATGATATATATATAGCGTGATGCCGACAAAATTGAGAAACGTGTCGAAAATGGAAACCACTGACAGTAATGTTATTCTGTATTATGTTAAAGCTCTTCTGTATTGTAATTTTCTTTGAAAATTCTGCTATATTATGTTTTGTTAATATATTGTGATATGCAGACAGCTTGTGATGCGCCGTACGGGAGAAGAAAGGGTGGAATGCTGTGTAAGTCATAGGACTGGGTGAAGGGCTTCTGTTCTATGATGGGGCGGACACGCCTCTTAGGAGATGAGTGACTGGAGAAGTTAGACCAAGAAGGAAGGTGCAGCAGAAGGAAGTTTTGAATAGGGATTCAGGTGACAATAAGCAAGAGTGTTTATGGTATAGTAAAAGACAGGAGATTATCAGTAGGGAAAATCGTCTTTTATTGTTTTGGAGATGTGCTTTGTAACCCAGATAACGGAGTATAAGACAAGGCACTGTTTGTTACGGAATGACGAATTCAGGTAAAACGTAAAAAACTCCAGTACAGAGTTGTATTTGCTTATTACGTTGGTCATTACAATAATATATAAATAAATTATTTTAATTATACATTTTGTTAATACTATATTTTGTTAATATAGTTTTTTTTTTGTAAATAAATACGACTAAACTAATCTACTGTAAATCCTTTTTAAAGTAGCTGTTCTCTTATCTGCCAAATACCTGACCCCTAATGGATAATCAAGGTTTTACTGGATTTTATTACAATAGTAATGGACACAAGAACAAACACTAACTTAAAAAAAAAAGTTATAGCCATACTCGGGTAACTGCAAGAGCAATCAAAATACTAAGCTGCTTCATTCTATAAAAGGGTAGCATCAGCACCATTATCTTGTTTTCAGTCTACTACTGATGGCTAGATGCTTAAATATAAACCACAGAGCCTGTTTGAAGTGAAAGCAGAATCTTATCTTTCACCTTTTCATGACTGCTTTTGTGGCTCACTTTCTTGACAAGGATCAAGACAAATAATGACCAGTTAGTAAGAACGCGACATAGTGAGAATAAAGAACAAAGTAAAACAGCAGGCAGATCAAAGGCAGACTTCTTTTATTATTTTGGAGGTGCCCACTGCACAGTGGGCACTGGCAGGGTATATTCAATATCACGGTATTCACAATTCAAGGTTTACTTTTTCTCTTTCAGTCTATTTAGATGTGAAACTATACTTTTACAGAAGTGTTTAGATAAACTGCCATAAGTACACTTGTGGCAGACCCTTCGCCCAGACCAAATCTTAAGGTGGGGCTTTGCATTTCTCGGGGCAGGCACTAGTCAATATGATTTTCTAATTTTAAATGTAGTGAATCCTTTTGCAGTTTTATAACAAAATAAATGAACAGCAGAGATGCTGATGCGGTAGTCAGTCAAGTGCTAATTTAAAGAGATGAATTGTAATGATGAGCAGCATACACAGCTAAACACAGAAAAAGCCTGACCCGTATATACCTCCCTTGGTATAACTTATTTACAATTGCACATGCCCAGGTCATCTACAAACTTGGCACATATTATTCAGTCCAACTCTGCTCAGTGTCTTCACTTATACTGTTTGATAGCTGAATTCTGTTGGCAATATGCGGATGTTCCTGTGACATAGATAGATAGCCATGTAAATAAGGAATGTGTGCAATGTTCAGCATTTTGCAGTATCTGTAATGTAATTTTTTTATAAACCGTTGTGCTATGCTTTGTAATTATTAATATTATTCCACACTAGTCACTTTGTATGTGCGCACAACCTCCTAACAAAGGTAATATGGAGTTACTACCTATGCCAATGAACCAGTTTTGCTATGACATGAGACCATACTCACTAGGAGGGCACCTGTCGTTCAAAATAAATAAATATTAGCTCTTTGTGAATCTGCAAGTGTGTACATTTTATACAAAATAATATGTTTTTCTCATAAATATTTTTTTAAATAATGACCCTAACGGACTGTTTGGATAGGCATGCACCCACAGCAATGGGCACTGTAGAGGGGATGAAAAAAAGTTTTGAAGGGATCTATTTATACATTTTACTAATTTAGAAGACAAACTAACCATTCAAAATTACAAAAAGGCTGACCATGAAAGTGAAGTGCAAAAACAGTTTTGCAAAGTACTGTAGCTGGAGTAACACAATACCAAAATTAGTGTGGGTAAATTGAGCAACCACTCCTTTACAATCAAAAGTCAGTTTTTTGCCTTCAAATGAGATCTTTTTAAATAAAGTTGAATTACTTTTTTTCAGTCTAACAGCCCTATTGGTCAGACATTCTTCATATTATACATTCTAAATTGTTGTCTTTGCAATTTGCTAAATTCATTGTTTCAAATCATGATTTTGATTTTAAATTAATTAATCATTCAGCCATACTGGTAATGGTAACTTTTACTGGTTTGTTGGAGATAACATTGGGCAATGCGCTGTTTGCAATGTGTCAAGTAGTGTTTTTTTTTTTTTCTTTATTTTGGGCATCTAATGTGTAAAACACATCTATTTTATAGCTCAGAAACATCCAGAAAAGCAAGAGAATGTCCAACATTTTCTAAGGAAATTGTGCTACTTCCTCAGGATAACATTGCTCATGTTCCAAGACATGGAATGAAAGAATTCCTTTTTGAAAGCAGGCACTTTACTTGTGCCCAGGAATTCAACATTGCTTGGAATAATGCCAACAGTTTTCAAACAACAAAGAATGATTTTCATGAAAAACTGGATTCCTGTGTGTTAGTTACAAAAAGAGGAAGTGTACATTTCTTCAAAATATTTAATAGTTTTTGTTTAAAGTGCACAACACTGTTGCTTAATTAGATGCCTGTTCTCCTGGTTCTCCTCAAAAATGTCAGCTTCCTGTGACTTCATTATTTAATTTCATATATTTCATCAATGTTTCATGGTTCTGTATGACTTACCATTTTACTGTTATTGTACTGACAAAGTGAATTCTTAGCCGAATTGCTATTGCACTTAAATATGGTAATTTATTTTTATCCAGATTCTGAAATTGATATAGTTTGAAAATTTGTCTTTCCCTTAACCACTGCAACATTCATTTACATAGCACATTTTCATACAAACAATGTAGCTGAAAGTTCTTTACAAGATGAGAAAGCGAAAATTAAATTAAAAGAAAAACAAGTAAGATTAGGCAATAATATTAAAGAATAAGTAACAAAAAAGGTAAGGTCAGAATGCTGGGAGCACATTAAACTCTTGTAAATGTATACTTTATTAACACGGAAAATACTACAATCAAATGATTTTCAGGACTGAAAATGGAGTTCATTCAGCATTTCATAAAACATTGCATGCTTTTGTCAGTGCAATCAACACCTTACCTTAAGTAAACTTAGCCAAACAGGAAACTTTTATTCTGTATAGCAGCGGTAGGTACAAATCCTTCACGAGTATGTCATCAATGTGAAAAATGTTGAAGTGTTTGTCAAACAAATGGCTGGTTTTTTTTTTTTAGCTTTGACATTCATCTTGGATGCTACAATAAACTTGTGAAACCATGGTCACATATTTAAAATCTACTGTTTATATACAACCTCAAAGTCATGTTGGATGTCAAAGTGTTCATTTTTACTGCTCTACCCATATAAACAGTGCCTTTGCAGATGAAAGGTGTTTTGCTTTGTAACTGTTGCTCCAGATTACTTCCATATTTGAAACTATTTTTACGTATGTACTTGTTTAATGATGGACTTTACAAATCATGTTTTCACCCCTAGAACCAAAGGTGCAAGCTTACATTGTTTTAAATGACAAGATGGATACAGTTTATAAACTTTCTACATGGGCCAAAGAACCCACAAATGGGATTGCTGATATTTGTTAAGCCACATCAGAATTGCAGATATCTCTGGTGGCAATGGTGGCACGTCTCTCTCTCTTTTTTTTTTCTTTAGGAGTAAACTTCCTGCAGTATAAATAGAACAGTTAAGGCTTGTTTAACAAGAGAGCTTAGCTTTTACGTTAAAGAAAGTGGAGTAATAATCTAAGAAGACGAAATCAGAGAAGTCATCCTGTGAATTTAGACACAATTACAAGAAAAACTACTTTAATGAATTCAGACCTTTTTATTTTATCCTTTAAATTAAAATGGACACCGTTTCAGTTTGGATAGGTGGATTGTTTTAAGTGCAGCAGCTTACATTTTTAACTAGAAAAAGAAAAGATCAAAAAGAATTTGAAATTGCTGCTTAGTAAACAATCGGCATATTAGCTTACCAGCAAAAGGCATCTTGTACTTATAAACCTGTAGGGCAGGTTTGTCTTGTGTCTTCTTGATAAGCAACTTATGAACATTTGATACATTTGCGGCCTTTTGAAAGATTTGTACCGTGTTTTTTTATTTATTTCTGCGTGTCATACAGTATACGTTTTGGTATGAAACAAGTACTACATTATTAAAATAGTAATTCATATTTTATAATTAAACCACAAGAACTACGAATGTCAAGCTGATAGACTAAAAAAAAGACACCTTTATAATTATACTAGGGGGCTTACCCCCTGCTCACTTTGTTCACCAACCCGCCTTGCCGGCGCTATGCGCCAGCCACTTCACATCTCTGCCGCTCGTGTTGTGAAGAGAGGGGCTGAATGTACCCCAAGGAGATGTGGTCGCTCCTCAGAAACCCCATCTTAAATTGTGATACAATGGGAAACTAGTACTTTTTTTTTTTACCTCCTCTTTGCTTGATCAGCTGCTGGATTGCTGTTGTGCCGTGTGATTCGAACATTTAAAAGGCTGTACAGCAGCTGTCTTTGTCATTTACTCTTTGGCTTTTATTTCCGGCCCTGGGTGTGGTTAATTCTCTTGGTACAAACTCTCGTGTCGCGGGACATGAGCTCTTGATATTTTTTAGTTTGTAATTTAAAAACGGAATAAGAATCTGAAAATCTAACAACATCACATTAAAGTTCTATAAATTCTGAAAAGAATACCAAACATATATATGTAGGTTTTAAAATAAGCCGATTTAAGGCGTGACATAAAAAATCACGTAAAATCGTTGCACAAAATCATGGCACTTTTAGGCTTAAGATTTTATATATAGAGAGAGTAGATTAAATGTATATTAGAACAGAAAAAAAAGGCTGGAGTGCAATTAATGATTAAAAATTATTAACCTATGAGTACACATATATTTACATTTAAGCAGTGTTTAATTGCCAATAATCGTTCATTGATTGTGTATGAATATATAGGTACATTATTGAAAAAAATAAATAATATGATAACTTGTAATTATAAAAATGATTTTTTTTAGTCCATACATATTATGGATACATATTTTTGTACAAATTTTATTAAAATGTTTATTTTAAGAAATTTTTATTTATTTTAGTATTTTTATGGTCACAAACAATAAGCCTACAGAATTTCATTTTGTTAATAAAAAAAATAAACAGTTAACACCTGTGGTGTACAGTTTAGCTATAAAAATATCAAAGGTAACACTTTAATATAGAACAAAAGGCTTCTATGTGTCTGGTCATGGAAGAGCTTAGTGCAAAATGTTAAAGGAATAAAGAAAAACAAAATATGAAAATCAGTATCGGAATCAGCCAATCAAGTATGTAGCGGTCTGGTGCTGCTAAGATTCACACTGTCGATACGACAGTGATTTATTTCGTTTTTTGGTGGAGATTCCAGGGACACACCCAGCCATGGTCTGACCCGCACACACTCACAGGCAGAGACACAAAACCAATGAAAGAATAAATAATATATTAAATGAAAATCCAATACACAACAACAACAATCAGACAAACCTCCCCTTTCCCCTAAGATGATACAGTTGTAATATAACAATGAACCTCAACAATAAACCCTAACTACAATATCCTTATACAGTCCAATACAGCAAAAGGGGATGAAATGGTCTGGTGTGAAGGTGACAATTCTGAAAACAGCTTCCAACAAAAATTAATGAAACAGTCCTAACGGTAGTCCTGAGAGACGATGGGTGAGATTTGCAAGAGCGCTCCTTTTGAAGACACACGACAATGAATCCACCACTATACACACAACAGGCAGGCACGACACAGTCCATTTATCATGGGAAACGATCCAGGGCACAACTGACTTTTCAGACAACAAGTTGGACAGGATACACAAAAACACTGATCTCCTGTCGCTCTGCTTGACCACCACTTTCAAATTTCCCGCTGGCCTGTTTCGTCCCCAATAGCCCCTACTTCCGTTTCAGTCATCCTATGCAGGTAATCCCCCTTGGGCTGCTGGGAAAAGGAGTTCTTCCCACGGTAGCACTGCTACAAGTGATATGAAATTGGTGATCAGTATCAGTCTTAAAAAAACCTGATCAGAGCATCCCTAATTAGTGCAAAAATGTGCAATCACCAAAGGCCTCTGGGACTGCATTATAATCAACAAGAAAATCACATATATGAACAATCATTTTCAGTTAGTTTTGTAATATCATTTTAAAGTTGCAATCATTTGTCATATGGCAAATAAAAAGGCAATGGATAATTAAATTAATAAATGACAGAAAACTGAACTGATACCTTTCAGATTGCATAGTCAAGTTAGATAATACGCTTATCTTCTAACCAGAAAATAATCTGAAATTCTGCAGGAGCATTTACAGTTTATACCTTTTCTGGCATTGCTTACGTCTCTCTACAGTAAGCTTCTCTTCTGTAGAGATTTTTTACAGAATTATCAAAGATAAAAAGAATTGTGGTCATACTAAATAGACTGTTTCACTGTCTTAATTGGGCTAGAAAATAATGACAGACCCAGCATACTTGTGCAACTTTGTTTAGTGTTTCCGTAATTGTTCTTCATCAAGAACAGCATTGTTTATTTACACTGAGGCCTCTGGACAGCAAATCAGGGCGCATTCTGGAGCTGCCCTTATATACAAATCCAAATAATGCCATCAAAGAGTATAAAAGCCTTATAGCCTTAACATCAAGTAAAGACTAGCTGAAATGTTGCTTTCTCCGTTGTCAAAAATAAAAACTGTATAGAGAACTGAGGAGTCTAAAAGAAGAGCTAATTTTCTTAAAACATGAAGATAGCAATTTGAATTTTAATTTGCACATTAATCAAGATTATCCATCAATCTTGGATTGCAAAGTGATGTGAGGATCTTTTAACCATTCGCTCTGATGACATAACATGCATAGCGCATTCCAGGAAATTCTCAGACAGATTGCCTAGAAGTCACCTGACACCAGTGCTCTGAAATTACATCACCTGTAGAGAAACAAAGATGGCATCACAACTTAACGAAAAATATAAACAACTTCTTAAGATCATTATGAAACCAGAGACTAATGTACAATTCAGAATCCTTGAGTCCCAAACCCCTTAAACAGACATATACTTTGTAAAAATTCATACAGGATAATTCACAAAAAATTAAGAAAAGTCAGTAATCATAACACAAGCCTTTAATGAAGAAGGAAAATGTTTAATAAGGAGACCTCAGAACAGATATTTGCTGTGCTTTTAATTGTGCTTAGCTAAAATTCTGTCCCTACTTTTTGGCTTCTCTGTGGGAAATAGTTTTGCTTCCTTTTCTGGAACTTTGGTTGGCTTGTCTGAAGGGAGCGGCTTAACTTCTTTGCCTGGTGTTTTGTTTGGCATCACTGAAGTGAGTGATTTCACTTGCTTGCCTGAAATGTTGGTTGGCATCAATGAAGAGAATGCTTTTACTTCCTTGCCTGGTGTCTTGGTTGGTGTCACTGAAGGGAATGGATTCGATTCCTTCCCTGGT
>JANRMT010062831.1:10816736-10897870 GCA_026402145.1 Polypterus bichir lapradei
CTATCTATCTATCTATCTATCTATCTATCTATCTATCTATCTATCTAATGCACATGTATACAAGATATATGATTAAGAGTCCTTAAACATAGAATTACTTTTTAAGTCTCTAAATAACAGTCCAATTATAAGGCCAGTTGGTGGACAGAAAAAAAAAACAACTTTATTTAAGCTAGAGAAAAAAAATAGGTAGGGTTTCCAGGTAAGAAGACCACCCAGACCCCACTGGACATTCTGCCTAACATAAATGTTCTCAAGTAGGGCAGAAAACATGTGTCATTCACAAGAGTGGCACAGCTCACCTACTGGATACAGTTGAAGAAGAGAAAAGGAGACTGGAACCAAAGAAAGCTTTCATGAACGACAGAGCACTTAGCGAGGACTGAGTTCGGGGTTGAGCCTGAAGAGCCATTTGATTCCTATAGATCTTAGGACTGTTTGTTAGGTCCTTTAGATAAATGTCTCTCCTTTGGTCTTCCTGTTCTTCTCTTCTTCTTCTTTCGGGCTGCTCCCGTTAGGGGTCGTCACAGTGGATCATCTTGTCCGCATATTGATTTGGCAAAATTTTACACCGGATGCCCTTCCTGACATAACCCTCCCCATTTATCCAGGCTTGGGACCGGCACAAAGAAACACACTGGTTTGTGCATCCCCTGTGGCTGGGTTCTTCTTTGGTCTTCCTGTTAAGCTACTATGTTTTAACCATTTATTTGTTTTAATTAATTAATCTTTTTACATATTATTGTAGTACCTCTGGGGATATTACTACAGGTGCTTTCCTGCAAGGGGTAATGTTTATTGTGTTTCTTACATACACTGATTGTTTTACTTCAGTCTTCCATCCATCCATTATCCAACCCGCTATATCCTAGCTACAGGGTCAAGGGGGTCTGCTGGAGCCAATCCCAGCCAACACAGGGCACAAGGCAGGAAACAAACCATGGGCAGGGCGCCAGCCCACCGCAGGGAACACACACACTAGGGACAATTTAGGATTGCCAATGCACCTAACCTGCATGTCTTTGGACTGTGGGAGAAAACCGGAGCACCCAGAGGAAACCCACGCAGACATGGGGAGAACATGCAAACTTCATGCAGGGAGGACTCGGGAAGTGAACCTGGGTATCCTAACTGTGAGGCAGAAGCACTATTCTGTTTTTTTTTTTTGTTGTGACATAAGACTGCAAACAGTAGTTTTAATCTCAGAGTTGTAGTGTGTGTTGGGGAGGGCTTTTAAATAACAGAACATTTACTTTTTTGAACTACATGCTGCTTTGGATGGCAGTTGGACTTTAAATAAAATATTAGGTTTTAACATTACATGCATTTAGTTCACATTACATAACTATTCGTGATGGACTGGCACTGGGTCCACAGCTGGTCCTTGTCTGAAACTTATTAATGTGCAAGCTTATTGGAACCTGCATTGTAATAAGTGAGTTCTGAAAATGAAAGAACTGATAACTGTGTGACAACAAAATCTACAGTTATGCATGAAAATAATTACACATGCATTTAATGGACTGAATACTCACAGGTACATGTGTAAGTTCGTCTAAATAAGGACTAGTGACCCATTTACTGTTCTGTCTATAGGCTAATGGTGCTCAGATAAGCTCTGGCTGCACATGCCTTTAAAGGGAAACACAGTTATTTCATAGTTTGAAAATGAAAATATATTTTTACTGCATACTTACGCTCTATTTTTGCCAAAGAATAGGTCACTAGGAAACTGGTAAGTGTCAAGACCATCATCATGTTAAGCATCTCTGTTGGGAAAAGAGAACAAAGGATCAATTATAGGAGAAAATACAGTACTGAATGCATTTTTATTAGAAATTTACATTCCCTGCATTTTAACAAAAAAAATTTTGTCACATTTATTTAATGAATTTATTTTGTGAAACCTGAATTCATTCAATGAAAGTATATATTATAATTTAATCAAACTATAGAAATAAACCCACTCATGCTACTTTTCTAAGTGAAACTAAGACAATTAGGCACATGGTAACGTTTTGCTGCAAGAAGCAGAAGTGGCCAATTTCTAACTATAAAACACCCTTCACATTACAACTCTTTACCTAATGAGTAAATTCCAGGCATTTTGAACTTTGTTGTATGTCCTATCACAGAGAAGACCAATTAAACAATATGGAAAGTCTGAAAAGTCTGTATTCTTTTTACATGGTACAAAAGAACTTTTAAATGTCAAACAGAGGATACCAGTAAGACTCAAATGGCCTAACAAATGAGGTCCTTGTTATGAACAGATGTGCCATGTACATGCTTACATGGTGAAAAAAGTGCACTAGTAATTTATTGCTTCCTGTCTTTTAAGTTTTAGTTGCAGTAAAAGAAGGAACTGTTTACTACTTAATTTGCCATACCTCTAATATTTTGTGCTTCATTAGTCACTAATTATAAAGCTTGGTGTCAGCTTAATTATCATTCCATACACATATTAACAACTCTGTCGCAGGATGATGATAGACCATGAGCAAGGGACAGGTAACTTTTCCGGTAAGGGATCTACAGTATTGGGAAATACAACAAAAACTCTTATTTCTGATAGATTAAATAACAAAATAAATCTACTATGAAACCCAAGGTGAAGTGGGAATAGTCTGTTTCAGCAGTACTGGATGAAAAACTGTCTTTGTACCCATTCACTTAAACAAGGCCAATTAAGACTTGCACATTAGCTTATTATACCTGTGATTGGAATGTAAGCAGAAAAATCTTACTCAGATACAGAAATAACATGACAAAATAACAACTGTACATTGGCTTACCCCTACTGTTAGAAATTAATTAAAATCAGTGTTTTTATTTAGATCCATGAGGTACTGAACCACATCCTGGCTAAATAGAAACCTGAATACCTTCTAATGTAATGCACTGGATTCACTTTGGGTTTTAGGTAACAGTTGATGACTAGAGTGAATATATTGTGTTCTCAATCTATATATATATGTGTGTTACTAAAGACTATTAGTATGGTGACTCATGTTAGAATTAAAGATTAGCAAAACAAGGAGATCTTGTTAACAGAAAGGACCAGAGAAATGAGTTCAAAACAAATGCTGGCAATTCCCAAAAAATATTTTCTTGAGACATAACAACAGACAAAGATTTAAAATGAGTTAGTTCCACATGCATCTCTCTATTATAAAAAGAAATCCTGGAAAGCAAAAGCAAGGCGACGATACGTGATCTTCTCAGAAGTTTTCGGTAGACATTTAAAAGCCCCACGAGACAAAAGAGACTTGCCACGGAGCGTCTTGCGGGGACCGTAAACATGAGACTTGGTGCCAAGAGATTGTTCCATGCCCGTCTCGCGGGGAGGTGGAACATGAGATTCTTGAAAGACACGCCCTACTTACAAAAGATATATAAGAGCACACCCATTAAAAAACAGTCAGTCACAGTAAAAGCACGTAGTGCACACAGATCTTGTGCTCTCAACACATAAAACACGTATAAGGACAATACGGAGAATAGAGACCCAAAGGCATTGGAGATAAAAAAAAGACAGATAAGAGATTATGAAAGCAGTGGAATTCAAAAGGCTCAAACAAACGATGGCACGATACACATGCAGAGAAAGGTATAGAATATGAAAGCAGTAAAATTAGAAAGTATTGTAGCATCCCAGCCAGGTTGAGGCCTTTTTGGTTTTAAGTGACTGTTTGGTCCGATTGAGGGAGGGTGGAGTACAGCACGGAAGACTAATAGTGGGGTATTTATTGATGTGGTAAGGGGGGGGCGAGACGCGGGGGATGAGGAATTGGAGAGGGTGCTAGAAAGTTGTGTTTGGGGTTATGAAGTCAGCGATTGTTCAAGTAAAACTTTTGTGACACTTTATCATGTCAGTCGGTACATTATCAAAGAAAAGATAGAAAAGATTGCATTACCGAAAAACAAAAGATGATTAATCATCAGAACCAGATGTAACTGAAAAAAGAGCAGGACAAATCGAGGTCAGAAATAAAAGGCAAAGAGTAGACAACAAAGTCATTTTGCATTCGCATCATTCAATGCACAAAACGTGGATTTACACAATAATAGACCATACGCTATGAGAATCTGTGGTCCCGGAACAGTTAAAGCAACGACAAGCTGAATTTCAAAGAATACACAATTCGGTCAGGTGTATATTTATGATTACGGAGAAGCCATGCAAATTTTAACAGGCAAAAAGAAATGTAATGTATATATTCCGAGAATATCATTACCCATCAAACGAGATTATGATATGCCATTCGTATTAAAATGTTTACAGTTTACCATGAGAATAGCTTTTACTTTGACAATCAATAAATCACAGGGACAAACATTAGAAAAAGTCGGATTATTTATAAGAGAAACAGAAACAATACTCACTCACGGGCAGTTATACGTTGCGTTGTCACAATGTGTCTCCAAAAAATATTGTTTTTAATGAAGCTTTTAATTGAAACAATTCCAAAGAAAAAAAAAATTAAAATTGTATATCTGATTAACTAAACACAGGGGTTGGCGAGCGAAGCGAGCAGGGAGCAAAGCCCCCTAGTTTTATATAGGAAATGGTTCAATAAATAGTGAATAAAAATCGACTGATTGAAAGTGTCAGTTAGAAGCACAATAAATAAAAAATGAGTCCTGTTAGACAGAGATGAGTTTTTCCTCCACTTTTGAAGAAACTTGCAACTGCCACATTCTAACTGCATTTATTCACTCACAGCTGAAATAAAACACCAACTCCATCTCGTTCTACACAATTCTACACAAGCATTGCCCTTTGAGATATCATACGGCAGTTTAGATCTCTTTCCACTTTCAGATATGCACCTACAGCTTTTATTAGCTTTCTTCAAGTGGCCAGATCAGCTAAGCTGACTTTATAATCATCAGTTGCATGCCTTCCTCAATAATTATGCCAAAGCCTTTCATAGTGCATATGGTAGAAAATTAAAGAAAAATGCTTTCAGCCACAAACATTGGGTTGTTGTAAGGACTGCATAAATATTTTAATAAGTTAAATTACTGAGATAAACATATTCTTTATTTTGCACAACATCTTGTGGGACTGTTTCTCACCAATCCTTCATGCAGAAATGCCACTGAGTGTGCTGTTACTGCTGCAGTCTTACAGGTCCAGCGGCATAAAGACAATTCATTGCTTATTCAGTTTCCATCTGCAACGTGCAAATCCTCACTGCATCAATGTGAATTTTCTCTGGGTGCTTTAGCCAAACTCTCCCAGACATGCATGCCAAGTTACTTGGCAGCTCTGAATTTGCCCAGTGTACACACATGGTTAGTGTGTGACTGTGTCTGCTCTACGATGTGCTGACAGCCAGTCCAGGATTAGTTCCTTCCTTGTACATCATTCTGACATACCACATCCCAAAGAAAATAAAAAAATAGTATAGAAATATGTTAAATAAAATTGGAATCTGTCATATATACAGCTTTTGACATATATTTGTATTTTTTAAGCACTGCAGTGTAATGAACCATATAACAATTATTCTCTGAAAATGCAATACACATTACAGGAAAAGCACAATGTAAAGTAAAAATCTGAATTACCAGTTCAGATCCAGTATGGTCGGCAGTGGCTAGTCTTCAGTGATCAGCGGCAAATTCCCTTTGTTTCTTTGTTGTGACCATACATTTATATCCAAGGTTTACTTAAGGCAACGAAATATAATACTTGAAATCCAGCTGAAAAGAAGTCACATCTCTGGTTACATGACACGAATAATCCTTTACATTAATTCTCACGCACTGTAGTTTAGAGTCAAAAATGTCACTGTGATATCAATGGACTTAACTGAATTTAATCTGACAATGTTCAGTTTTACAACATCTCCATCTTAATGCATGTTTTTCTTAGCTTTTTTTAAGCTATGCATTGTAAAATTCAGCACTTGTAGCTTACTCTGTGTGTGCATATGA
This sequence comes from Polypterus bichir lapradei, assembly GCA_026402145.1. Lineage (NCBI taxonomy): Eukaryota > Metazoa > Chordata > Cladistia > Polypteriformes > Polypteridae > Polypterus > Polypterus bichir. The sequence goes on from JANRMT010062831.1 coordinate 10,822,683, forward strand.
AGTCCAACAAACTGTCCACCAACAACAGTGTTGTAAAGCTTCCTCAGCCACTGCTATTAGTGCATTGCTATTCAGGCAGGGCTCGGGTTTTATCTTTACCATATTTATTAACTAACTATTGCAGTCTATTCAGGAAACATAGCCATAGTACAGAAAACAACCCCCAAGTGAAATGCTAGTCCATTGCAGAATACAGTCACCCACACTCACTCCTATCAGGGCAGTTTAGAGCTCTATGAATGTTTTCAGATGCCGAAAGAAACCAGATGGCATGGAGAACACCCACACAGTCCTATAACGATTCTGCAAACTGTGCATACACCAGGCAGAAATTTGTGACGTTTTTTTTTTAGGATACTTTGATTTTTCTCATGCAACTCCAAACTGACTAAGTTTAAATGAGTGTCAGTTTGTGTGTGAGTGTGCTGTACAGTGAAATGATGCCCCATTCAGATTTTATTCTTGCTTTGCACCTAAATGTTTGCTATGACAGGCAATGACTCACTGCAATCCTGACCAACAAATACATTTATTAGAAAGCACAGGATTAACTTTCACGTACAGGCGTCCTTTGATTGAATGTTTAGCTATTAGCTATTTTTTACTAAAGCTGTTGGACTTCAGATTTTCACCTTCTTATCAGAGAGCCTTAGCATCACTGTATATGATCATTTTTAAATAATCCTTTTTGGGGTACCACACCTTACCATGGAAATGCACACTAAAGTACATTATTGTCATATTATTGTACTTTCTAGGAAAATTCTCATCCAGACTCTGTATAGTGAATTTGAAGACAATTATTTGTATTACTTAATTGGACATCAAATTTCAAGGATCAGTGTGTAGCAGTAGGGTGTTGTACCGTATTAGTCATTATGGATGCAATGAGAAGTCAGGCAAAATGACACCTTTTATTGGCTAACCAAACCGATTACAATATGCAAGCTTTCAAGGCAGCTAAGGCACCTTCTTCAGGCAAGATTTTGGGACATCTACAGTACGGTGTAACAGGTGTACCGCCCCAGTCAAAATCCCAACTTCCCACTGTCCCCGGAGTGGGTAGCACCACACCTGAGAGAGTTCAGGTGCTTGATGCCAGAATCAAGAAAGGGAAGGGAAGACAGAGGATGATTGATTGGAAGACTGTGGAAATCATGTGAATTGTTCTTGTTTATTGCTTTTTGCACTGAAAACTGTATTAAAGCATGTTACTCAAAGGTGCAGTTTTGGAGTTAGGGCTGTACAATGGATGGTACAAAATGAATAAAACTGTAAGGGATACAACCTGTTCTTTAGCAGTGATGGGGAGCATCAGTCCTGGAGGGCCACAGTGTCTGCAGGTTTTCGTTCCATCCAAATTGCATAATTAGAAACCAATCCTTTTAATTTTATAGCTTGTAAGTGTTAGGTTCTTATATCATAGATTTTTTCCTTTCCAATCATATCATCCAAATGATTTGAAGCCTAAAACTGATCATTTTAGTCTGTCACATTTTTCTCTTAAGTGTTTTATTAAACTAAATAGTGCATTATGAATCCATAGAGATATAAATGAAAACAAGTTAGATGGAGAACGACTGGCTCCTTTGTCATTTGCATCTTGCTAATAAGGAGCTATTAAAAACAGGTAATGGAGCAGTTTTAGACTGAATAAAGCAAAGGATATAACTGACTTCTAATTAAGAAACTGGGTTTGATTAAAAACTTGCAGCCACTGTGGCCTTCCAGGACCAACGCTGCCCACCCCAGTTCTATAGTATCGATGTTTTTTGCTGGTGTTCCCAGAAGGAGGTATTTCATCTTGCAGGGCACCCTGGGATATCATCGAGAGAAGTCACAGATCATAGCTTGATGGCAACACCAGTCTTTACCGGGTACTGAGAAGGACAACTGTGAAGGCTCTGAGGCAGATAAGGAGGCATTTGTTAGAGGAATCTGTGAGCAAGTGACACTCCAACTATGGCCTAGTGACCCAAGTCCTGCTTATAGAGGAACTAAAACATTATCACATCCAAATCTGTTTGGGTAATGGAACGGTCCTTATGGATGATGCTGCAGTTGTGACCCACTGGGATGGCCACTTTGAGCAGCAGTTTAAAGCTGATCCTCCGACTAGGATGTTGGACATTTCTGGGTCCACGGTTCTTGAGGCTGATCCTCCAATTAGTTGTGAATCACCCAATCTCATTGAGATTGCACAGACGGCAAACCAGCTAAGGGTAGGGAAGTTTGAAGGGATCTGTAGTATCTGGGATTAACTTCTCCAGGCTGGTGGTAAGACTGTCCTCCTGGTTTTGCAAGCAATGGAAAATGGGACTTGTCCTTCCTATCTAGAAAAGGAAGGGTGATTGCCTGGATTGCGGCAAATACAGGGGGATAACACTACTCTCTGAGTCAATTAAGGTCCTTGCTAGGGTCATCCTCAATAGGATCCATGATCAATTGCTCACTCTTCAGTGACCGGAATATTCTGGTTTTATACCTAAGAGTCTACCATCAACCGCATTCTGGCACTGAGGGCTCTGATAGAGCATAAATGTGAATATTGGCAAATATTTGTGGCTTATCATCATTTTATCATTATAAAGTAAAATTAACTTTTAAAAGTAAAAAATTGTTGTTTTTCAAAATTGTTGAAAAGGGATGCTGAGGCTAGGATTATTGATATGGGTGAGTTCAAAGGATTAAAGACATTGTAAGATATACTTATGGATAGCATACATCCATCCATTATCCAACCCGCTGTATCCTAACTACAGGGTCATGGGGGTCTGCTGAAGCCAATCCCAGGGCGCAAGGCAGGAAACAAACCCCGGGCAGGGCACCAGCCCACCACAGGGTGCACACACACATACACCCACCAAGCACACACTAGGGACAATTTAGGATCGCCAATGCACCTAACCTGCATGTATTTGGGAGGAAACCCACGCAGACACGGGGAGAACATGCAAACTCCACGCAGGGAGGGCCTGGGAAGTGAACCCGGGTCTCCTAACTGTGAGGCAGCAGTGCTACCCACTGCGCCACCGTGCCACCCGGATAGCATACAGAATAAAGTAAATAGACAAAAATGTATTATCAATAAAAATATCCTATATTTATGATAGCAATGATGAAAGATGTTTTATGATTATTTCCAACTTAAATATGCTCGATTTATGTAACCATGAAACACAGTTACATTTTTAAAGTGAAAACTAAGATGTTATCCAATCAGTTTTTTCTACTGAAACTGTAGCTTCACTTTGTGTTCTGGAGGGATATTTATCTGAAACAATATATCATTAAGAAAAAAAAAAGAAATATTTTCTTGATGAGGTATGCTTTGCCCTAACATCTAGGATTAAGATCAAGAATGACACTCATTGTCATCAATAGGAAATATAACATTACAGCACTTGTGGTCCAACTGATTCCCAGTTGAGGCACCATGTACAGAGTTGCCACATTGTCCCTTGTCTGGGGAGTGGAGCATTGTAATTGCTAGGCTGCATGGCACCATTGCTTGATCCTGGCTTAACAGACAATAGTAAATAATCTTGGCATATCTTAATGTAAAAGGTTTCAGCCTTTTGTGTAGTAAGGTAAACCTCAATTTTGCAGAGATGCCTGAATGTAATAAATATGTTAGTAAATTTAGTTTCAAGTATATCCTTGCTTTGAGAAAAGTGCGTGCAGATATTTTACCACTTTAAACTAGTTTTGACAGACCATTCTGATTTAACAATGAAAAGACCATCCTCACTTAAACAAAACTGAAAAACCCACAACTTTCAGCAGAAAATAGAGAGCTCATTTACAATTATCAGCATCAATGGACTGTACCGATTTTCTGTTTACCCGGTTAGAACAACAAATGTATTAGCCAGTATTGACATTAACCAATAAGATTTTATGGTGAACTCATCTGTCTCTTGTTATGTTATGTAGTAGTAAAAGACTTAACAGTGGATTCTTATAAATGTTGAAGTTTATCCACTAATGGATAAACTTTGCAAAATCGTACCTGTGGCAAAGACCCTGCACAGGATGAATTACCAATTGGGAAATCTGTTTTCAGTGAAATACCTTAGCAACATTTTTGTTATGATTATGTATTTTATTTAATTTTTGCACCATTTTTCTGAATCCCTTTTTCACAATTTGTACATCTATTAAAAGGTTTTGAACATCAGACCCCTTTGTTAACTTATTTCTTTTTCCCTTAATTAAGTCAAACAATAATAGGAACAAAACAAGCCAACACATGACTAGCTAGCCTGTGTCCATCATACAATATCTACTTATATAAAATCCAATGTCTGTCTGTCTGTATGTATGATTTTCTGCTTTTCACGAGAGAACTACTTAACGGATTTAGATCTGTTTTTTTTTCTATTATTTGCTTGATCATTCCGGCTGATTTTAAGACTTCTGTCATTGCTCTAAGTATAATAGTTCAGTTGCGCCACCAAGTTATTCATGCAAATCTGAGAGACATTCTGTGAGCTGAGGCGAGGGGGAGATAGGACCTCAGGAGTAGGGAGTGGGGCCATCCTCACTCATGCGCCAGTCTCCGTTGAGTTGCTGTACCACTTACCACGTGTTGGAGCATACCTTGCCTCGGCTTAGCTAGCAATACCTGTTTGTTCAGCAGAATTTATCATCGAGAGATTGTTAAGGAGTAAAGTTTGACAATTTTGAGAGAGAGATCTCAGCTACATGTGTTTTAGAGGGTACCTGCTCATTGGCAGAGACATCACAGCCACGTGCTCTTCTCCCCATGTGAAGGACACTCTCCCATCAGAGCTGAACACTATCAAATACAGTGGCAATGTTTGACGTTGGAGCGTACCCATCTTCCACTTGGCCAGAGATACCTTGCCAACTTTTTACATTTTTGGTAAAGAGATCACAGCTACATTCTTGCCCTGATAGCAAAACCAAAAATATTGTATATCAAGAAACCCGCAGATACAAAAGCTATCAATATAAATTTTTCTCAATACAAATTATTACATCTTTTCAAAATTTTTTATTGATTTTTAAAGTTTGTCCTGTATCACTACCAAGGAGCCGCAGGGGACAGCTAGTCTGAAAATAAAGAAAGGTGAAGGTTTCAGTTATGTTGAACTGCTCAGGTTCACAAAACATTTTGATGGTGTTCATGGAAAAAAAATCAACAGCTTCGAAAATGTCTCCTGTGACAGAGTGTGAGCAGCAACAAGCCATAGAATTAAATAATGGGTATAATGAACAACAGAAACAGCTTCTAATTGAGAAACTGTTCAAGGCGAAAATGGCAGAAGTTTGAGGCCCTGACTTAGTTGGACACTTGTTGGCTGACTTCTCATTTTTTGTTTGGGTACAATTTAAGAAAAAAATGAAGCAATTCAGAGAACTGATTCTTAAAAAATAAGTCAATTAAAATGAAATAAAAAGAAGTTAATTAGCGACAAAAACTGGTCACTAGTTAAGTAAAGTTAAGAAGTTAAGAAAAGGGTTACAATGAGGAAAATGTATACAATTCTTATTAAATTGTTTTTAAGCATAGTAATCATGTGGATTATATTTGAGTGATTATTTTGAGTTAATCTTTTTATTTCTTTGCCCCATTGATGAGTAGAATATAATGCATTTATGTATTATGAGATTTGAGTAAGGTGCAGCACTTGAAAGAAAATCAAAAATTCATTCAATCATTTTTTGATTTATTTTTGTATAATGAGTACAGGCTCAAAAATTCTGCACAAATGTATAGCTATAATGTGTAGCAGAAATGGTTAAATCATCCACAGTTAATGTAAGTGAGCATACAAATTTGATTGAACATGTAATAAAACAGCAATATCAGTTTGATAAATCCTACTTATCCTCCTAATATTATATTTGAGATACTCTAGTAAACAGCATTGATGGCATGAGGAAGGGGCACGGAACAAAAGGGCACCAAGAGTGTGGTAACTTAAGCAGACAGGAAAACATAGTACAGTGACAAATGAGCTTAGCTGGCAACTCCTCTTTGAGTTAGTTTTATTTCCTGATTTTTTTATAGAGAATGAAAGAAAAGCTGGGAGCATGTGCTGATACAGCGCGTTGCCGTACCCACCACATGACAAGCCTCCTCAGGATCCCAAATTAGTACCCAAGCACAGTTATGCAATGAATGACACCTCAGCACCACGCTAGTTTGAATAGTAGAACAGTGTGAGGTTTTTTTTCGGTGGTTGGAGTGCCAATCCTGCCACCAATCGGGGATTTCCCTGCAAGTTGGAGGACCTGCTTGCAGGGCTGGGTGCAAGTTAACATCATACCCAGGACGAAGCGATTGCAGGTTAAGGTCATTGCAAAAGGGCCCAAAGGAGTGGATTCACTGGCATTTTTGATTTTTAAAAATATGGGATTTATAAGATTCAAACCAGCAATCTTCTAATTGGCACTGCAGACCCCTAGCCTCAGAGCCACCACTCTGTCTAATATTATTTTTTAACCTGTGGTGGTATTATTTGTAGCAGGCAGTGATTAGGCTGGACGTATCTTTATTTGTATGTAGGAATGGGTGGTAAGCACATATCAGATTATATTTAAAAATTTGGATGGCTTTGTTAGTTACAAAACATTATTTAACAAAATTTATTTGTATATACTTCTCAGGCTGAAACATTTTTTATCAATTAACACAGTGATTAGTGATTAGTCATGTAAATGATTTTATCTACTGAAATGTTTGTTAGCACTGGTATTTTTTCTATCTTTCCCTATGCTTCAAATATCACAACACTCTTAATGGGGTAAATTCACTTATTAGGAACTGCTCACATACAAGTCCATGCACAAACATTAATACATCAACATAAGACACATTACCCTTTTCCTTTTGCATGAGCAACTTTCTCAATGGGGTAGGCTTACCTATTACCCACAGATCACAGACAAGGAAATGCACAAAGTCATTCCCTTTAAGGCATTAACACAACAACATAAAATCACATTTCCCCTGTTTTGTGATTTAAAATGTTTTACTTTTAAGGTGTTCAAAAGCTATATGAAAACATTAGGAATGCAATCATAAACATAAAGCTAATAACATTTTAATGTGTAAGTAATTCATTGTTGTTGTAAATGTCCACTCACATATTTTCCTACACTTTATTTTACAGCAACTGCCTAAGCATTAGTTGTCCTCATTTGTCACTGCACTCATTTTTCCTAAGTGTATTTGTCAACACAGTTTTTTCTCGACAATAATTTGTCAGTGGCCATTTGTCCCTTGTGCTTTTGTCAGTGTGCCAACAAAAAAACCTCTAGGGCAGGGGTCACCAACTCCAGTCCTGGAGGACCACCATGGCTGCAGGTTTTCATTCTAACCCTTAACTGAATAAGTGACCTGTTTTTTGCTGCTAATTAACATCTTTTGAACTAATTTTAATTGATTTGCTCTTGAAGACTCGGACCCCATAATTGTTTCTTTTTTGTTAAATAGCAGCCAAACAATAATGAGATACAAAATGAGCCAAATCAACTAGTGTCCATCATCCAATATCTGAAAATAAAGAAAGATGAAGGTCTCAGGAATGGTGATCAGCTCATGTCCCCAAAACATTTTAACAGTGCTCTTAGAAAAGAGAAAATCAACAATTTCGTAAATGTCTGGTAATGCACCACGAGAGCAGCAGCAAGCCACAAAATTAATTTTTAATTAACGACAGGAATTGGCATTTCATTAAGCAGCTGGTTGGAGTGAAATTGTTTGGAGTTTGACGCCCTGATTTTGTTGATCTTCTGTTGGCTCCCTCACTTCACATTTCATTTCTCTTTGGATGCCATTTCAGGAAAGAAATGAAGCAATTAAGAGGAACGATGAAGAAATTCAGGAGAACAAATCTTAAAAAAGCAATTCAATTAAAATGAATTCACAAGAAATTAATTAACAGCACAAACAGGGCACTCAATTTAAAAGGGTTAGAATGAAAACATGCAGCCACGGTGATCCTCCAGGACCAAACTTGGCGACCCCTGCATTAGGGGGAGGAGGTCCACAATGGATTATGACAGACAAACTTACACTTCTGGTGAACTGGGCCAACTGGCCTTCCACCCAATCCCCAATAAACTGTACAATCTATAGTTTAATGTTGTGCTAGGGAGTCTGATAAAAAAGATTAAAATCTTTCATCCTCTGATTCCAAGGTCTCTGCTCTCTTATCCCTTGGCACTATAGCAGTCCCACAGTAGGATACCGAGGAGAAAAACAAAATAAAGGAAGGCCATTTGCCTAACTGACACATTTAAAATTTCAGCTTCAATTTTTTTTTATTCAAGTAAGGAAAGAACTTAAATGCTTGAAAAAATGTATGTAACAAAACATAACAAGACCCTCCTGAAGTCAAATATGGATTTTATTGATGAAGAAATGGAGCTGTTGTGACAATCAATTCCCATGGGATTTTGTTATTGGATCTTGAGCAATATGCAGTGTCTCACAGTTCTCTTTTCAAAAATAGTGTTACATATGGAACACTTTGAGTATAAATTAGTTTCACAAGATCATAAATCTCTTCCTTATTTCAGCCGGTATCTTAATCAAGCAATGCAATACACGATCACTATTCTGTCTTATGACACACAATTCTTGAAATCCTGTGAGATTTATCATCTATTTTTCCATCTTCTAGCTGTTTGTGGTATATACCATTGCATTCACTGAAAATAGAGCAGATTTAAGATCATCACACTTTTATTTGGCATAAAACTGTTTATTTATTATGAATGAGCAAATTCAGAATATAGTTATTGCAAAGATCAATCACTATTTGAATAATAAAGAATAAATGATCTGTGATGTTCTAGTCCTGTGGTTTAGTTATTATTCTTTAACTAACTAGTTTGTGATTGAGTATTGTTCACTTCTCTCTCAATCAACAGTAGAGTGTGAAATTCAACACAGGATACATTTTATAATATAAAAAGAAAATAACATTTACCATTAATTGCCTAAAAATGACATATCCTTTGCCTACCTACTGGTTTTGTAAATATGAAAACAGCAACAATTTTTAATTACTCTATTCATCAAAAATCTCTGTTCCAGTTTGAGAAAGTTAAACACCTAAAAAAATTAAGAAGGGTTCAAGAATGTTTTACATAACATGTTAGAAAAATGGGCTAAAAAGTTATTTAAATGCTCATCCCTAATATTTATATTTCTGCAACTTAACTTGCATACACCAGATCCACCTCTGTAATGCTTCCCAAGTTGTGGCAACTTGGAAAAACATAAGTGTTAACTGATGCCTATTTTATAAACATTAGAAGTCTCTGGACTATACATTATCAAACTATACATTATAAAAAACATAATTTCAGGCTAGCATAAATTAACTACTTAAAGTATGCTGAAGTCAAGGATAAGTTAAGTCAAAGTTGATAGCATAAATCTCAAAAAGGCTAGTGTAAGCTTTTCATGGGTTGGCAGGGTACTATCTGACATTTGCAACTCAGTTGTCCAAGTGGGCTGTACCTTTAACAGAACTGATAATAAAACGAGTCCTTTGTACCATGGAATAGTATCCATCAGTAGAACAAACATTTTATGACTTAAAACAGGCCCTTGTGATAACCCATGTGCAGTCACCTAATAACTTCTAAGTCTAATCTCCACACAGACACTTTTGCGACTGGCTTGGAATGTCTGTTAAGTCAGATTTTTGGCAGAAAAGAGTGTCCTTTAAAATATCAGAGATGAAAACTGCTGGATGGAGGTATGCAGTGGAAAGGTCTTGCCTTGGACTTGGTGGCTTCCCAACTCAGGTACTAATTCTTATACCAGGAATGCCAAGTATTCTTGTACTTAGTGACTGAGCATGCACTCCTACAGTTGCTGTTATCTGATAAAGAAATGTAACCCCACAGCACCAGATAGTTACTATACTTCGTCAGACACATGCGCATGGCTCTCTCACCTGATCCCCTCTCCTTTTGATCCTCTGCCCAGCCAAAGACCCTGCATCTCAATGACATCACCATCGGTCCACCCACTGTTGACATAATTTCCGGCCAACCCTGATAACATCATTTCTAGTACCCAGAATTTCCCTTCCTGCCACATCAGTTATTGTTCCAGCTGCCCCGACTCCACCTCTTCCTTCTACCTACCATATTTATAGAGCAGTCTCAACTTGTTAGACAGTTCAGTTGTGAACTCTGCTTCTGTAAAGATGTTTTTTTTTATCTTTCTGATTCTCAGTATACGGGGTGGCCATCCCCCAAACCTTTTTCTGTCTGCTGCCTAATTTTTTTTATCACAACTAACACTACAATTTCAAAGTTGCACACAGAAAATGGACTCTCCACTCAACTCTTTTCACAGATGCCCCTTCTCAAATTCATGTCCTCAAGGTCAGATATACCCTGACTCCCAGGTCTGTGGTTTGGGGAGGACTGTCTCACACTCATTAGTGCAGTCTTTCTCTTCCAAGGTCTTAAGTAGAGTACATGCACCATTTGGAAAACCACCAAGACCTAAATCAGCCTAAACATTATTACAAGGGGTAGCCAGGTTGAGCAAACTCTTTTCACCATTACCCATCCTGCCTATTAGTCGACTCATAATGATGTTAGGTGCTGTTTTGTTTCCATATTATTATTTTTGTGTTGGGTTTCTGACATTCTCCCTATGCTGTTTTGTACAGAAAAGCTGGGCGTATGTGATTTCAGTAGTGTCTCTTTAAGTCAACTGTGAGAAAAAGAGAAAGAATTTAGAGCTGTAAGAGAAAATTCAAAATATGTCTATTTGATCTGTTATAAGATATAGGTATTGTAGAACAAAGGAAGCTTACAATTTGCTGCTACCTATGGAGTTAAGCTTAGCTACAATACAACCACTAAAGAGTTTCTGAATTTCCCTAAGTAAATAAAGGCAAGTGTTTTTTTTGTCTTTGAGAAACTCCCAACTATTTGGGCTTAAGATCATTTACATTTTGAAAATGATTAAAGTTACTTTGCATCATACCAGGTAGGACATTTGTCAGCATCATTTGGTTGTAAAGAAATAACCTTTAATACTGATGATTTAGAAAAGTGAATTGCTTGCTTTTTAGTGTGTATTTGCGAGAGGGTGCTGGGTGAGATTGTCATTTCATGCAACAGAGACCAGGTCAGGTCAGATTAGAGAGCATGTATTGGTAGAGCACGTTGCTGCACCCACCACACAACTAAACAGCTTGGGATCCTAGGCAGATACATAGTCCAATCCCACCCTCCAGAAATGACCATCTATGTGCCGCATCCTGGTGTTACATGGCAGTCCTGTTGGCCTGGTCCAGCCGCTCATGTCCTCAACAATGAGGATCCTGCGAGCCAGATCACCCTTGGGGAATTGCGCCATATGGCCATAGAGCTGTAATTGATGCTCCCTCACAATGCAGGTAATGTGCCTCCATCAGGACTCTGTGAGCAACCACTCACTTGACACAAAGTCAAACCAGTGGTACCCAAGGATTTTCTGAAGAGACACAGTACCAAAGGAGTCTAATCTTCATCTCAAGTCACTGCATAGTGTCTATGTCTCGCAACCACATAGCAAAACAGGAAGCACCATAACTCCTGTTGAACTTGAACGTTCACCCAAGAGATTTTAGGAGCACCACACACCCATTATCAGTGACCTAATGACTTCTCTATGCTCTTCTAATCTGCCTGCTGATTTAATAGGAAGAGTCACTAGAGACATGAATGTCGCTGCTGAGGTAAGTAAACCTCTCAAAGAGTTTGATGTTCTTTCCGCAAACAGATACACTGCTGTTGGTTATGCCCAAGATGTCATTAAAGGTATTGTTTTTTGGATTTTATCCTGGATCCTCGCAAGCCCAGACATTAAGACTTCTTGCTTAGTTTCTAGAGAGCCCTGACCAGAACCTCTATTGTCTCCACAAAGATCACAGCATCATCAGCAAAGTCAAGATCAGTGAATCTTTCTTTACCAAGAGATGCACCACAGCCACTGGAACCCATGACCCTACCCAACACCCAGTCCATGCAAGCATTGAACAGAGTTGGAGCAAGAATACATCCCTGATGAACCCCAGAATCAAGTTTGAAAAATGCAGACATTCTGTCTTCACTCTGCACAGCACTCACAGTACCAGTGTACAGGCTGGCCATGATATCCAGCAACTTTGGAGGAATCCCATGAAGCCTCATGATGTCCCACAGGGCAGATCGATAAACTGATTCAAACGCTTTATGAAAATTGACAAAGGCTACAAAGAAACCCTGCCAATATTTGCATTTGTGCTCAATCAGAACCCTCATTGCCATGATGCGGTATATGGTAGACTTCTTAGGTGTAAAACCAGACTATTGCTGAAGAGTGTGCAAAGGATCACAGATCCTGCTGAAGATGACTGAAGAAGGACCTTACCTAATACCAAGAGCAGTGTTATCCCCTGGTATTTGCCGCAATCCAGGTGATCACTCTTCCCTTTCCAAATAGAAATGGCAAGTCTCATTTTCCAGTCAGTTGGGATGATATCCATCACCCAAATGGAAACAAAGATTGCTTGCAAAGCCAGGAGGACAGTCTTAACCACCATCCTGGAGAAGTTCATGCGAGATACTACAGATCCCTACAGGCTTCCCTACCTTTAGCTGGTTCACCACCTGTGCAATCTCAGTGAGATTGGGTGGTTCACAACCAATTGGACCCTGGACCCAAACATGTCCGACGTTCTGGTCAGAGGATCAGCTTTAAACAGCTGCTCAAAGTAGCCAACCCAATGGGTCACAACTGCAGTGTCATCCATAAGGACCATTCCATCACTGACTGTGACTCTCTGAAGAATAGATTCAGATGTCCCTACAGTTTTGATTCCTTTCTGAGCAGGACGTGGGTCACTAGAGCATAGATGATATGTCACTTGCTCACAGATTCCTTTAACAAACGCCTCTTTATCTGCCTTAGAGCCCTGGAGCCATTTTCCCCACGGTCCCCAGACCCATGGACACCAACACAAATGTCTTCCTCACCAAGACATCACTCACCGCAGTCAGAGCATACACAGAGATAACAGACAAGGCACCCAGAGAGTGCCTTAATCTGAGTCTCATAATACGCTTGTTGAAAGAAGTGACATTGGACACCATTGGAAGGAGACGATCTACCATAGCAACAGCTACTCCCTGAGTTTGACAACCATAAGAGAGACCAGACCAATAAAAAATGAGACCCATGAAGAAAAATGAAATGCCATAAGGGATTGTTAGAAGGTATACTGAAAGAAAGTGCCATGAAAATGACTAATCTAGGAGCACAGAAGTAAGCACTGGGACACGTTAAACAGATGACCGCCAATCCTATGCAGAGTACCCTGTTTGTGCTATGATAAAACATTTTTTGGGTGCTGCCTGATCCTTCGATTGTGAGCTTGAACACCCAGGTGTAGTTTCAGTGAGCATTTTAGACCTTGACAGCAGTTATTTGAGAGTTACCAAACTCTTATTTGAGAGGGACCTAATAGCACATTCCAATTTGGAGTCAGAAAAACAGTCATGTACAAGGAAGATTGGCCAGAGGTTTGAAGGATGTGAGTAAGTGGAGTGCTTGATGGACCAGCCACTTCTTTGTATGAAGCAAATGTAATGATTAACTGCTGTGGTTTATGTCTGAAGTGGTTAGTAATACAAATATATGGTCATATATATAACCAAAAACATGCTGAAATATTCTGGTAAAAGCGTAAAGCAGGGGTGTCCCTGAGACCCTGCACTGGATAAGCAGGTTAAGGAAATGGATGGATGGAAGGATGCATGGATGGATGGATGTATGGATGGATGTTGAAGAGGTGTCTTAAATCTTTAATTTGACTAATTCTTGTAAACAATATTTAAATAAGGTGATAAAAGAATAGCCACCACACTCTGCTGCTCATGGGCTCCCTGATTATCACGATAGTTTATCAGCCTTTCTCTGAACCAAGTCACTTCCACACAGCCAAGAAACTCACTCATGTTCCAGTTTTTTGTTTGTAGAAGTATTATAATAAATATAAATAAATGATAAATATATATGTGTATATGAGGTTCGATTCCCGAGAGGGAGTGCAGTGAGTGTGTACGCCTGATGAGCCCAGAATTAGGGCGAAACACGTGTCGTGTACTCTTTGCATTATTTGACAGTAAAAACTATTTCAACCATTCTATGATCTTCTTCTCGCAACTGAAAGAGGGCACCGTGGCGGATGTTAGCTGACTTGCTGACCAACCACAAGCGTTACCTGGTAGGTAACCACCCACACGATCAGATTGTGATTCAGACTATGAATGCATTGAATGTAATTACCCCGATCTACAGACTGTCAAATAAACGAACCACACGCCGTGGCGCAACGTGAGAGGCTTCGCCCGCTGACGCCCGAGGTTCGATTCCCGAGAGGAAGTGCAGTAAGTATGTACACCTGATGAGCCCAGAATTAGGGCGAAACACATGTCGCGTACTCTTTGCATTATTTGACAGTAAAAACTATTTCAACCATATATATATATATATATTGTCACACACGTGTGCATGGGAGGCAGCTAAAGGGCTTGAGTAGTTGAGTTGAGTTGAGCAGTTCCGAGACATACCGGGATGTGGCAGAGTGCACTGACTCTTTTTCTCCCTTGCCTGCAGACCATTCACGGAAGATTCCACCTGGTCCTCTTGACATCACTTCCGGGACCGAGCCAATGGACGGAGACCTTGCCGGCTCCGGCCCCTGTGATGTCACGTCTGGGCTCGCACCAATGGCAGACGACCTACATGAGCCCGACCCCTTTTATTTCACTTCCTGTCTTCCCCTTTAAAAGCCTCCACCTTTTCCCTATTCCCTCAGTTCTGTTTTGGACTCGGTTTTGTGCACATCAGTGCTGTATCCATTTAAAGCAACTTTGCAGCCAGGAAACCAAATTATACGGGTGGCTGCCCCAAAACTTTGTATGGCTCTGTCTTGAGTTTGTGACATTGGCGTAGTCGGCAGGATGGAGAAGTCCCGGTTAAGAGAAGGGGACAGGACCAGTGTTCAGGCGGGGAGGGTATCCCGTGGTTCGGTGAGACCCAGTGCGGGCTCCGCTCCTGGTACACTTAACTAGGCAACCTGGAGAGGCCAGGGAGTGTGCAGGAGGGGCTCACAGAATTGGGCTACCCCGGCGGGGGGAGGCAAAAGGGGCTTATTATGTTCTCTCGGAGGAGAGTGTCCGCCCCCCTGTGAGACCAGAACCCCAATTTCCACCTAGGGTGAGTGAAGTAAGAAACTGGAGGTCGGGCCCAGAGCGGCCAATCCTCAAACAAGCCTGGTCCTTCTGGGCAAGGATAGGGCAGTGGTTATGGCTGAATGAAAATAAGCCCTCCCAGATAATAGAGCAGGTAGTCTGCTATCTGGTCCTGAAAGCGCTTCCCTGTGGCTTCACTCAGCCGGTCTGGGGCAAGCAGTTTAAGAACCTGGCAGAGTTCATAGAGCTTCTGGAGACACAAAGGACGGCCTCACAATCTGAGGGAGCAGAACCGTCCCTTTGTCGAACTCTGCTGGAGTACGTCCCAAGACCTAGCCCCCCCCGTACAACCTGGAGCTTGTATCGACGTCCCTGGAGACGCGGACGCGCAAACCGCTTGGATGCAAGGAGGAATGCAGGTGGAGGGCAAGGAGGAGTTGGTGTACTCTAACTAACCCGTTGGCAGTCCCGCATACTGGCGTGGTGATCGTCAACGACTCCCGGACCATCGCATGCCGACACGTCATCCACCAGCGCCGCAAAAGAACGGGAGGCAACCACGCCCTGTGAGGTTAGCGCCGAGCGTCTCTCCCTTTTGCAGTTTCAATTTAGAGAGACGCCAGCTTCATTTAAAAGGGAGCAGTGGAGTGACGATTCCTTGAAGTTTGCCAAAAATGCAGTGGTCTTAGTCAATGGCCAGCGCACTAACCAGTCGATGCCACAGGGTCCTCACTTTGTGTTGGAAAATGACCTTCTCTATTGCATAGCTGAGCGTGATGGGCAGGAGAGACAGCTACTGCTAATCCCGCGGACCTTCTGGCGGCAGGTCTGTGAGTTAGCACACACCCACCTCCTAGGTGGCCATTTGGGCACTGAGAAAACCCTGGAGCAGATCAAGCTCCACTTCTACTGGCTGGGAATCAATGAGGAGGTTTGTCACTTTTGCACTTCCTGCCTGGAGTGTCAATTACAACAGATTCCTAGGAGGGACGTGCTCCTCTCGTTCCTATTCCCCTGATTGATATTCTCTTCCACAGAATTGGGGCCGATTTAGTTGGACCTCTAGAGCCCTCAGCCCGAGGACACAAGAACAGTTAAGTCCATAAATATTTGGACAGAGACAACTTTTTTCTAATTTTGGTTCTGTACATTACCACAATGAATTTTAAATGAAACAACTCAGATGCAGTTGAAGTGCAGACTTTCAGCTTCAATTCAGTGGGTTGAACAAAAAGATTGCATAAAAATGTGAGACAACTAAAGCATTTTTTAACACAATCCCTTTATTTCAGGGGCTCAAAAGTAATTGGGCAAATTAAATAACTGGAAATAAAATGTTCATTTCTAATACTTGGTTGAAAACCCTTTGCTGGCAATGACAGCCTGAAGTCTTGAACTGATGGACATCACCAGATGCTGGGTTTCCTCCTTTTTAATGCTCTTCCAGGCCTTTACTGCAGCCGCTTTCAGTTGCTGTTTGTTTGTGGGCCTTTCTGTCCGAGGTTTAGTCTTCAACAAGTGAAATGCATGCTCAATTGGGTTAAGATCAGGTGACTGACTTGGCCATTCAAGAATTTTCCACTTCTTTGCTTTAATAAACTCCTGGGTTGCTTTGGCTGTATTTTTTAGGTCATTGTCCATCTGTATCATGAAACGCCGCCGAATCAATTTGACTACATTTAGCTGGATTTGAGCAGACAGTATGCCTCTGAACACCTCCGAATTCATTCGGCTGCTTCTGTCCTGTGTCCCATCATCAATAAACACTAGTGTCCCAGTGCCACTGGCAGCCATGCACGCCCAAGTCATCACACTGCCACCACCATGTTTTACAAATGATGTGGTATGCTTTGGATAATGAGCTGTTCCACGCCTTCTCCATACTTTTTTCTTGCCATCATTCTGGTAGAGGTTGATCTTGGTTTCATCTGTCCAAAGAATGTTTTTCCAGAACTGTGCTGGCTTTTTTAGATGTTCTTTAGCAAAGTCCAATCTAGCCTTTCTATTCTTGAGGCTTATGAGTGGCTTGCACCTTGCAGTGCACCCTCTGTATTTACTTTCATGCAGTCTTCTCTTTATGGTAGACTTGGATATCGATACGCCTACCCCCTAGAGAGTGTTGTTCACTTGGTTGGCTGTTTTGAAGGGGTTTCTCTTCACCATGGAAATGATTCTGCGATCATCCACCACTGTTGTCTTCCATGGACGTCCAGGTCTTTTTGCATTGCTGAGTTCACCAGTGCTTGCTTTCTTTCTCAGGATGTACCAAACGGTAGACTTTGCCACTCGTAATATTGTAGCAATTTCACCTGCATGGAAAGCTCCTTTGACCGCATGTTGTCTGTTCACAGCAAAATCTTCCACATTAAAGCACCACACCTCAAATCAACCCCAGGCCTTTTATCTGCTTAATTGATAATGACATAACAACGGACTTGCCCACACCTGCCCATGAAATAGCCTTTGAGTCAATTGTCCAATTAATTTTGAGCCCCTGAAATGAAGGGATTGTGTTAAAAAAATGCTTTTGTTGCCTCACATTTTTATGCAATCTTTTTGTTCAACCCACTGAATTAAAGCTGGAAGTCTGCACTTCAACTGCATCTGAGTTGTTTCATTTAAAATTCATTGTGGTAATGTACAGAACCAAAATTAGAAAAAAGTTGTCTCTGTCCAAATATTTATGGACCTAACTGTACATTTTAGTCCTCGTGGATTACACTACCAAATACCCCGAAGCTGTTCCGTTGCGCTCAGCCACTTCCAAAGCCATCGCATTGGAATTACTAAGGGTCTTTGCGCATGTGGGCATCCCCAAGGAAGTCTTGACGGACCAGGGGACGCCTTTTACCTCGGAGACATTCAAGGAGACTGCCAAGTTAATGAAAAAAGCATTTAAAGACCGCGTTATATCATCCTCAAACGGATGGTTTGGTAGAGAGGTTCAATCAAACTCTCAAACAAATGCTGTGTAAGGTGGTCAGCGAGGATGGAAGGAACTGGGATCAGTTCCTCCCCCTCGTCCTTTTTGCCTATCGGGAAGTCCCTCAAGCCTCAAGTCCCTCAAGGGTTCTCCCCTTTTGAATTACTATATGGGCGACAACCGGCATATTAGATATCTTAAAAGAAGGATGGGAAGAAGAGGCTCTTCCCTCTACAAATATATTGGAATATATCGCGCAATTACGTGATTTGGTAAGATTCGGCCCCTCCTTAAAAGGCACATGGAAGACAATCAAGCAGCACAGGTCCGTTATTACGACCATGGCACGTCTCTCCGGGAGTTCCGCCTGGAAGATTGGGTCATGGTCCTAGTACCTACCTTCCACTCTAAGTTGCTTTCCCATTTGCAAGGTCCCTACGAAGTTAAGGAGAGGAAAGGACTCGTCAACTATTTGGTGAGTCAACCCAATCGTTGGCCGAGGGAGCGGGTTTATCATGTAAACCTGCTGAAACCATGGAAGGACAGGGATCCCTCCTCCGGTCAGCCCCACTCACTTTTTGCTCACACGGCTAGCCTTAACCTCGGTGCGGATTTAAGTACCAGACAACGACGGGAGCTGGAAACAGTTATCCTGTCTGTCCTGGAGGTAGTGAGTGAAAACCCCGGACGGACCTCTCTGGTTGAGCACGACATTGTGACAGAACCCGGGGTTATAGTCTGAAAACGTCCGTATCGGCTTTCTGAGGCAAAAAGGGCTGAAGTGGAGCTTGAGATCAAACACATGCTGGAACTAGGTGCAATCGAGGAAAGTCATAGTCCCTGGTCCAGCCCCATTGTGTTGGTCGCTAAGCCTGATGGGAGTTGGAGGTTTTGCAATGACTTCCGTTGGCTTAATCAAGTCTCCCAATTTGATGCTTATCCAATGCCACGAGTGGATGACCTCCTCGAGAGGTTTGGACAGGCTCAATATTTGACCACACTGGACATGATAAAGGGGTACTGTCAGGTTCCTTTAACGGACTCCGCGAAGGTTAAGACTGCATTTAGCATGCCTAGCAGACACTGGCAGTATCGTGTCCTTCCATTTTGGTTACACGGGGCTCCAACTACCTTCCAGCATCTGGTGGAAGGCCTCATAACTAATACAGTGCTGCCTACCTGGATGACATGGTCATCTATTCCAGCATGTGGATGGAACACCCACAGCAGGTAAAAGCAGTATTGCGGACACTTGGTAAGGCGGGGCTTCGGATTAATCCCAAGAAATGTTTCTTTGGATTGAGCGAAGCCAAGTATTTAGGCTACCTGGTGGGTCGGGGTACCGTGAAACCATAGTGCTCCAAAGTAGATGCCATTTTGAAATGGCCCCGTCCGCGAACCAAGCGGCAGGTCCAAGCCTTTCTCGGGTTAGCGGAATATTACCGCGGGTTGGTGCCCCGGTTCTCATAGAGAGCAGTGCCTGAAAAGACAGGTGCTGAATTTAGTGACTTGAAGCAGGCCCTTATGTCCGCACCTATTTTGAAAGCTCCTAACTTTTCCTTACCTTTCATCCTCCAGACGGATGCTTCGGACACAGGCCTGGGGGCCGTGCTGAGCCAAAATGTCAATGGTGCGGATCACCTCATTATGTTCCTGAGCCAGAAACTGTTGGACTGGGAGACCAAGTACGCGGCGGTGGAGAACGAGGATTTGGCGGTTAAATGGGCATTTACTCAGCTGAGGTACTACCTGCTGGGTCGGGAATTCACCCTTGTCATGGACCATGCCCCTTTACAGTGGATGGCCCTGCACAGGGAGTCGAATCTGCAGGTCACCAGGTGGTTTCTTGACCTCCAGCCATACAAGTTTTTGCTTGTTCATCGTCAGAGCGCTCTTCACACCAACGCTGATGCCCTTTCTCGGGTTCACAACCTCTCGGGTCAGGGTCGCGCGGGGTCTGGGCTGAGGAGGGGGCCTTGTCACACACATGCTCATGGGAGGCAGCTGAAGGGCTTGAGTAAGGGCAGTTCCGAGACATACCGGGATGTGGCAGAGTGCACTGACTCTTTTTCTCCCTTGCCTGCAGACCATTCATGGAAGATTCGACCTGGTCCTCTTGACGTCACTTCCAGGACCGAGCCAATGGAAGGAGACCAATGGCAGACGACCTACATGAGCCCGACCCCTTTGACTTCACTTCCTGTCTTTCCCTTTAAAAGCCTCCACCTTTTCCCTATTCCCTTAGTTCTGTTTTGGACTCGATTTTGTGCACATCAGTGCTGTATCCATTTAAAGCAACTTTGCAGCCAGGAAACCAAATTATACAGGTGGCTACCCCAAAACTTTGTATGATTCTGTCTCGAGTTTGTGACAATATATATAGTCACACACGTGCGTATGGGAGTCAGCCAAAGGGATCAAAAGACGGTAATTCCATGCCAGACCAGGGGGTGTCAGGGTGCACTAAACCTCCCTCTTTTCTCTCTATAGACCAGACACGGGAAATTACATCTGAATCCCAGGATGTCACTTCCGGTTTCAGTTCGACAACATCACTTCCAGTCCCAGCCCTGAGGACATCACTTCTGGTCCTGGCCCCAATGATATCACTTCCCTGACTGACCTTAAAAACCCGCCATCTTCCCTACATTAGTCAGTTCTGTTTCAAACTCAAACCTGTACACATTTGTACTAAAACTTCAACCTTTTGCAGTCAGGGAAAGTATACTGGTGGCTGCCCCAAGCCTTTGTTATGTGTGTCTGGCTGTTTACTTCACAGTGGCATAGTCGGCAAGATGGCTTCCTTGTGGATTTAGGAGCCGAACCAGGGAAAAGCCGGGACACACCATCCAGACCTCCAACCACTAAGGAAACAGGTGGGAGATTAATGTGCCTGCGTTGGAGTCGGTCAGTCTGACTAAAGGGAACCTAAGGCTTACTTCAACCCAAGGGTCTGATAAAGAACTCTAGGCATGTGGACAAAGGGCCTATGGACTAGGGATAGGCTCAGAAGGGAACATATGGATGACTGATTATAGACTTTCGGGTAAAAGCACCTCAGGACCCCACAAAGGGAAAGACCTTTGCAAAAGGTGGGCGTGCCCCAGGTTGGCGGACAAAGAGAGTGATGCAGTGGGAATTCGATCCCCAACTGCCGACAGCTCCTCAAACCATAAAATTATGGACTGAAGTTGGGTGTTGGTTATAATAAAACCTGGCAAATAGTAGAGCAAGTAGCGCGTGCGCTACTGCTCAGAGCCATCACCACCGATCTTGTCCAGCTGGCCTGGGGTCGACTGATTAAGAACATATTGATAGAAATCGCACAGACCATAAGGATGGAGACCTACCCAGGGGAACCAGAAAACAACCTGTGGGAACCTGGGCGATCTTGTTTTCCTACATCAGAGCCCCGGCGCCACCCTACGGAGCAAACCTCGGGACCTTCTAGCCCACAGCAGCCATCTTCCTGCAGTGAGTGATGGATCTGTGGAGGCACGGAGAGGGGAGGGTGGTGTGCTCTCGTTAACCTTCTAGTTTGAACACCAGCCCTATTTAATTTAGGCAATAACATTTTTAATTATTGCCCACCACTTGGTGTTACCACGACAATGGCTTAAACTTAAGACCAGTATAACCTGTATACATGTGGACATCCACCAATATAAGTCAGCCTCTTGCTTTGTCAGTTATAAAGGGGCGGTAAAAAGACTGGCAGTAGTCGTCATAAAAGACCCTCTGTTCCTGGTGATACTCGGTAGAGACTAGTCAAACAATAAAAGTGATTTAACACATACCACCCCTAAACAACAGTTGGGCTTAATGATGGACGCTGAAATGGCATCCTCGGTTGACTACATGCTGTGTATACAGCCAGAGGAGAGACGGAGGACGGCCTCTAATGATGACGTGGAAACTCCCGGACCGTTGCAGGCTGATACGTCACCTTCAAACGCCACGACAACATGGAAGAAAACAACGCCCCTTGAGGTCACCTCCAACCCTCTGTCTCAACTGCATTTCCAATTCAGGCAGACTCTGGTTTCTTTTAAAAGGGAGCAGTGGAATGATGATTCCCTTAAGTTTGCGAAAAATGCTGTCGTTTTGATTGACAGTCACCGTACTCAGCATCTTATGCCACAAGGACCTCACTTTTGTGTTGAATAATGATCTCCTATATCAAGTAGCTGAACACGAGGGGGAGGTATGATCATTGTTACTAGTCCCACGAACGTACCAGCGTCAAGTCTGTGAGCTAGCACTCACCCACCTCCTCGGAGCTCATTTGGAGCCTCTGGAGCATAAAAACTTTTTTTGGCTGAAAATAAATGAGGAGGTCCTCTACGTCTGTGTATCCTGTCCAGAATGTCAACTGCGGCAGATTCCCAGAAGGGATCATGCTCCTCTCATTCTTCTGATCTGATGTCCCTTTTCAACATGTCGGGGTCGACCTGGTAGGACCCCTAGAACCCTCAGCCAGATACCATAAATATATAATGGTCATGGTGGATTAGGCAACCCGATATCCAGAGGCTGTTCTGTTGCATTTAGCTACCACAAAGGTTATCGCATGGGAGTTGGCAGAGGTCTTCTTTCGTTGCGAAATCCCTAAGGAAATCCTTACGGATCAAGGGAGCTACTGAGGATGAAAAATGTAAAAACCTTGGTGTATCATCTCTAAACCAATGGTTTAGTGGAGCGGTTTAGTCAAACCCTCAAACAGATGCTTCGTAAGGTGGTCAGCGAGGACAGAAGGAACTGGGATCAGCTCCTCCCTCTCATTCTTTTTGCATACTGGGAAGTCACACAAGCCTCTACAGGGTTCTCACTGTTTGAATTATTGTATGGATGACAATATCGGGGCATATTAGACATTCTAAAGGAAGGTTGAGAGGAAGAGGCCCTCCCCTTGACAAACATATTAGAGTATATCGCACAGTTATGCGATAGATTTGATATAATACGACTCATCCTAAAAGTTCACTTGGAAAAGGTGTAAGCAGCTCAGGCCCGCTGTTATGACTGTGGCACATCTCGCAGGGAGTTCAGACCAGGAGATCGTGTCATGGTACTCGATCCTACTTCACATTCTAAATTACTGGATAATTGGCAAGGGCCCTTACGAGGTTAAGGAGAGGAAGAGGTTTGTAGATTATTTGGTAAAACAACCAAATCAAGTGAGCGGATATACCATGTGAACTTGCTGAAACCATGGAAGGATAGGGATCCCGATCCCTCCTCCGAAAAGCTCCACTCACTCTTTCCTCTTAAATTAGAACTTAACTTCGGTCCTGATTTGACTGCCCAGCAACGCTGAGAACTGGAAGCAGCCATCTCGGCTATCCCTGAGGTAGAGAATGAAAACCTGGGGTGGACCTCACTGAATGCACATGACATAGTGATGGAACCTGGGGTAATAGTAAGAGAATGCCCATTTTGGCTTCCTGAAGCAAAAAGAGCAGAAGTGGAGCTGGAGATCAAACGAATGCTGGAACTAGGTGTAATAGAGGAGAGTCATAGTCCCTGGTCCAGCCCTATCATATTGGTTGGAAAGCCTCATGGGAGTTGGAGGTTTTTCAATGACTTCCGTCAGCTTAACAAAAGTCTCCAGATTCGAACGCTTATCCAATGCTACGAATGGATGACCTCCTTGAGCGACTAGGACAATCGAAAATTCTTGACCACCCACAATATGACAAAGGGGTAATAGCAGGTTCCCTAAAAGGATTCCACAAAAGAGAAGACTGTGTTTAGCACTCCTAGCGGACACTGACAGTATCGTGTCCTTCCATTTGGGTTACATGGGCACCTGTGACCTTCCAGCGTCTGGTGGACAAAGTGCTCCATCCCTATAACTCATACAGTGCTGCCTACCTAGATGCTGTCATTATCTATTCCGGCACATGGAAGGAACACCTACAGCAGGTAAAAGCATTATTGCAGACACTAAGTGAAGCTGGCCTACAAATCAAGCCAAAGAAATGCTTCTTGGGGTTAACAGAGGCCAAATATTTAGGCTACCTGGTGGGCTGGGGTACTGTATGACATTGACACCATAATGAAAGGGCCCTGTCCGAAGACCAAGCGGCAGGTCCAAGCCTTTCTTGGTCTAGTGGGTAATTATCGCTGCTTTGTGCCCCATTTTTCGGAGACAGCGGCGCCCTTGACGAACCTCACAAAGAAGAAGTGCCCGAATCAGGTGGTATGGGATGCTAAATGCGAAACTGCATTTAGTGACTTGAAACAGGGCCTCACATGTCCAGCTATTTATTTCAGAATATATATCTTCTTCTTCTTTTGGCTGCTCCCATTAGAGGTTGCCACAGTGGATCATCTTTTTCCATCTCTTCCTGTTCTCTGCATCTTGCTCTGTTACACCCATCACCTGCATGTCTTCTCTAACCACATCGATAAACCTTTTCTTAGGCCTTCCTCTTCTCCTCTTGCCTGGCAGCTCTATTCTTAGCATTCTTTTCCTAATATACCCAGCATCTCTCCCAAGTATTTAAACTCATCCACCTTCACCAGCTCTACTCCCAGCATCCTCACCATTCCACTGACCTCCCTCTTATTTACACACATGTATTCTGTCTTGTTCCTACTGATCTTCATTCCTATCCTCTCCTCTCTAAAGCATATCTCCACCTCTCCTCAACCTGCTCCCTACTCTCGCTACAGATCACAATATAATCAGCAAACATCATAGTCCACGGGGACTCCTGTCTAATCTCATCTGTCAACCTGTACATCACAATTGCAACTAAGAAAGGGCTCAGAGCTGATCCCTGATGTAATCCCACCTCCACATTGAATGCATCTGTCACTCCTACCTCAGACCTCACCACTGTCACACATCCCTCATACATATCCTGTACCACTCTTAAATACTTCTCTGCCGCTCCCGACTTCCTTATACAATACCACAACTCTTCTCGAGGCACCCTGTCATATGCTTTCTCCAGGTCTACAAAGACACAATGCAACTCCTTCTGGCCTTCTCTATATTTCTCCATCAACACCCTCAGAGCAAACATTGCATCTGTGGTGCTCTTTCTTGGCATGAAACATACTGCTGCTCACTAATCATCACCTCCCTAGTTAGCCTAGCTTCTACTACTGTTTTCCATAACTTCATGCTGTGGCTAATTAGTTTTATCCCCCTGTAGTTTTCTGCAGCTCTGCATATCCCCCTTTGGTAAAATTGGTACCAGTACACTTCTTCTCCACTCCTCAGGCATCCTCTCACTTTTCAAGATTCCATTAAACAATCTGGTTAGAAACTCCACTGCCATCTTTCCTAAACACCTACATGCTTCCACAGGTATGTCATCTAGACTAACAGCCCTTCCAACCTCTCATACAACTCATCATATGCCTTTGCTTTAGCCTTCGCCACCTCTCTCTTCACTTTATACCGTATCTCCATGTGCTCCTGTCTACTTTCTGCATCTCTCTGACTATCCCACTTCTTCTTCACTAACCTCTTCCTCTGTATACTCTCCTGCACTTGCCCATTCCACCACCAGGTTTCCTTTTCCTCCTTCCTCTGTGCAGATGTCATGCCAAGCACCCTTCTTGCTGTCACCCTTACTACTTATGCTGTAGTTGCCCAACTATCTGGTAACTCTTCACTGCCACCACACACTGCAGTCTTCAGTCTCTTTGAGATTGACCCTCCTGCATAGGATATCGTCTACCCGTGTGCATCTTCTCCACTCTTGTATGTCACCCTATGTTTCTTCCTCTTCTTAAAATATGTATTCACCACAGCCATATTCATCCTTTTTGCAAAATCCACTATCATCTGACCTTCTTCATTCCTCTCCTTGACACCATTCCTACCCATCACCTCCTCGTCTCCACTGTTCCTTTCACCAACATGTCCATTGAAATCTGCTCCAATCACCACTCTCTATCCCTTGGGTACCTTGTCCATTACTTCATCCAACTCACTCCAGAAATCTTCTTTCTCATCCATCGTTCACCCAACTTGCAGGGCATATGCACTAACAACATTCACCATTACACCTTCAGTTTCCAGCTTCATAATAATGACTGTCTGACACTCTTTTCACCTCCAAAACATTCTTGACATACTGTTCCTTCAGAATAACCCCAACCCCATTTCTCCTCCCATCCACACCATGAACAATTTGAATCCACCTCCGATCCACCTAGCCTTACTCCCCTTCCATTTAGTCTGTGGAACGCACAATATATCAACCTTCCTTCTCTCCATCACATCAGCTAACTCTCTCCCCTTACCAGTCATACTGCCAACATTCAAGGTTCCTATTCCCAGTTCCACTCTCTTTACCTTCCTTCTTTCCTCTTGCCACCTGAGACGTCTCCCCCGCCTCTTGTTCTTCTTCGGCCAACAGTAGCCCAATTTTCGCCAACAACCTGTTGGCTAACAGTACTGGTGGCGGCCATTGTTAACCTGGGCCTCGATCGAACCAGTATGAAAATTGGTCTTGTTGTCCGCATATTGATCTGGCAAAATTTTACACCTTCCTGATGTAACCATTCTCATTTATCCGGGCTTGGGGCCAGCACGAAGAAATACACTGGTTTGTGCATCCCCTGTGGCTGGGTTATATATACAGTCATATGAAAAAGTTTGAGAACCCCTCTTAATTCTTTAGATTTTTGTTTATCAATGGCTGAGCTTTCAAAGTAGCAACTTCCTTTTAATGTATGACATGCCTTATGGAAACAGTAGTATTTCAGCAGTGACATTAAGTTTATTGAATTAACAGAAAATATGCAATATACATCATAACAAAATTAGACAGGTGCATTAATTAGGGCACCCCAACAGAGATATTACATCAATACTTAGTTGAACCTCCTTTTGCAAATATAACAGCCTCTAGATGCCTCCTATAGCCGATGACAAGTGTCTGGGTTCTGGATGGAGGTATTTTTGAGCATTCTTCTATACAAAATCTCTCCAGTTCAATTAAATTTGATGGCTGCCGAGCATGGACAGTATGCTTCAAATCATCCTATCATCATATAGATTTTCGATGATATTCAAGTCAGGGGACTGTGACGGCCATTCCAGAACATTGAACTTCTCCCTCTGCATGAATACCTTTGTAGATTTCGAACTGTGTTTTGGGTCATTGTCTTGTTGGAATATCCAACCCCTGCGTAACTTCAACTTTGTGACTGATGCTTGAGCAATATCCTGAAGAATTTGTTGATATTGGGTTGAATTCATCCGACCCTCGACTTTAACAAGGACCCCAGTCCCTGAACTAGAAACACAGCACCACAGCATGATGGAACCTCCACCAAATGTGACAGTAGGTGACAGGTGTTTTTCTTGGAATGCGGTGTTCTTCTTCTGCCATGCAAAGTACTTTTTGTTATGACTAAATAACACAATTTTTGTCTCATCAGTCCAAAGCACTTTGTTCCAAAATGAATCTGGCTTGTCTAAATGAGCACTTGCATACAACAAGCGATTCTGTTTGTGGCGTGATTGCAGAAAAGGCTTCTTTCTCATCACCTGCCATACAGATGTTCTTTGGGCAAATTGTGCTGAATTGTAGAATGATGTACAGATATACCATCTGCAGCAGGATGTTCTTGCAGGTCTTTGGAGGTGATCTGTGGGTTGTCTGTAACCATTCTCACAATCCTGCGCATATGCCACTCCTGTATTTTTCTTGGCCTGCCAGACCTGGGTTTAACAGCAACTGTGCCTGTGGCCTTCCATTTCCTGATTACATTCCTTACAGTTGAAACTGACAGTTTAAATCTCTGAGATGGCTTTTTGTAGCCTTCCCCTAAACCATGATACTGAACAGTCTTTGTTTTCAGATCTTTTGAGAGTTGCTTTGAGGATCCCATGCTGTCACTCTTCAGAAGAGAGTTAAAGGGAAGCACAACTTGCAATTGACCACCTTAAATACCTTTTCTCATGATTGGACACACCTGTCTATGAAGTTCAAGGCATAACGAGCTAATCTGACCAATTTGGTGTTGCAAGTAATCAGTATTGAGCAGTTACATGCATTCAAATCAACAAAATTACAAGGGTACCCATATTTTTGCACAGACAGTTTTTCACATTTGATTTAATTTCAGACAACTAAATACTACTTCAAAACATCTACGCATGGAAGTGTGTGTGTCTGTCTCTCAGGCCCAGAAGTGCGATGCAGCTTGGAAGTGCGAGGCTAAAGCATGAAGCTCAAAGAAAGCGACTCTGTCACCAAATTGAAACTGTCGAGAAATGAGAAACACACTAATACACAAGCGATGTAAGCACATTGGCAAAACAAAACCTCAGAGGAGAGAGAAACTCACTTATCTGCTGATAGACAATGGAGGCGAGCACATCAGTAAAACGAAACCACCGACTAAAGAGAACCTTGCTTAGCTGCTAATGCACAACCAATGCGATTGATTGATTGAAGTGCCAAAATCAATGGTTTCTAGGAGCCCAGGATATATATATTCCTCCTTCTTTATTATACAGCTCTATTTCTTTCGTATTACTTATCAACATCATAAGAGTGGTCTCTGTCCAAAACATTCAGTGAAACATGCTGAATGTTAGCACGTTTTCTGTTTATATCTGCCCCTGATATGTGTAGCTGATAGAAATGCAAAGTAGAGCTGTAATACAACAGTGTAATGTAAACCTTATAAAAGTATTACTCTTCCTGGTTTCAAGTACAATTTATTCAATATTTTCTGGGAACTTGGTTGCTTTTCCAAATTTAGATTACGATGTGATTAATCATTTATTAACTCTTTCTTATTTCAGAAATAAATGATTACATATTCTACTTTCGATGTTAATAAGAACTGAGTTCATATGAATGCATACCTTATTGTATGTAAATCATATTACAAAAGTCTCATTTGGATGCAACATTTTATTTTATTTCAATTCAAAGAAATGTCAATAAGTAACAGTTAAAAGAAACATTTTCTATTGATTTAAAAAGAATTTACACTTATAGTAGTTTTTATATTTTTGCTCACTAATGATTGCTAAGCCTTCATGCAGTTCATTGTTCTAGTTGGTCCCAAGTCTGTTAAGATTCACTCTTTCCAGACCTCCTGGGTACATAGTACACAGGTGTTACACAGCATCAAGCCTTCAGATAAATACTATTCTATTGAAGAGGCCAACTGTCAACAAAAAGACAAAAAAGGAGAACAATTTAATTCACAAGAGAAAATGACTAGCGTATTGACTATTTTTCTATTATGATTTCTGTGCTTGTAGCATTGGTGTTCCCACAATGAGTGAGCCTGCAGCACTATTTAAATATACTACAATACCTTTAAAGTCACTTTAAGTGTTTTGTTTCCCACATTGTTAGCTTAGGCCAAGGCTTTTAACCCACTGCAGAGTTCATTATTCAGCTTCTAAAAATACTCACAAACTTAAGCATTTATATAGCTATTAAAACATCAGAAGAATTATGACAAGAACTGGCCATTCATGACTTCCAATATAACAATGACAATCTGAGTCAAGCTCATATGCTGTTCTGGTAGCCATGGAATATTCAATACTTTTTGGATCTCAAGAATGGAACTAACAGCCTCATTTGTTGAACAAGAAGATGTGCATATCAAATGAAATTTGAATGAGTGGGAAGTCATGTCTTTTTGACACACCAAGTTATTACATGTTGTGACGGACAGCCGGGTCCCATGCCCAGCCGGGACGCCTCTGCTGCATACGTCCCAGGGGAGCCACCATGGACAGTGCAATGCCTCCCCCGGGGCGCCTAGGGTCAGCCTCCCTGGCCGTGGGTCCTTCCTCAGTCTCCCCTGTGGCTCCATGGGACATGGAGTCCACCACAGCCCGGTTGGGAGATGGGGTGGCCGCTAGGGGGTGCTGCGGAGGGCCAGCCGCCACATTGGACGACTTACCAGCCCCACCCGGAGGTGCAATTAAGACCAGCTGGTCAGGCACCTGGAGCACTTCCGGGTGGGCTATAAAGCGGGCCAACCTCCCTTCATTCTTGGCCAGAATCGGGAGGAAGAGGACGAGGTTGCCTGGGAGGAGTGGTGGTGCCAGAAAGGGTTGTGTATAGTTTGTGTTTTGTGCTTTGGGACTGTGTATTGTCTGTGAGTCACAGGGAAGACGTGCGCCCACGGGTGAAGACAAAGAATAAAGCCTGTGTGTTTTGCACACATGCCTCAGCGTGGTCTGTGCCGGGTCGGGCGCTATATAGCGCCTTTTACAATGTATATGTTATTTTTCATTAACACAATTGTAGTTTTCATTGTTTTCAAATTATAAATCAGGAAGAAGCCAAATATCATTTACAATAAAGAAAATTTTGATTAATTCTATGTGAATTACATTGATCTTACCTTATTTCTTGCCGGTTGTAAAACTTTCTTTCTTGAAATTTATGGTCTGGAAATAGTTTTTAAAGAAATAATATTACTAACAATGACAGAATAATATATTTTAAAATAAACAAAATGTCATAACTCTTTGTGTGAAGAAGAGACTTAAACCCAGTCTAATACACCTTTTCAGGAATATAACAGCTTCAAGCTGGGAAGAATGGTGGTCACAGACTAAAGAAACAAAAGAAGGAAGGAAAATAGAAGTGAGAGGAGAAAAAGCAGACAGGCTGCACTCCAATGTAAAGGAATTGCACATTCTTTTTGAGCAGGCGTGTTCAAGTCAAATAGGTGTTTTTGCTGTCTGTGCACATTTTATTGACTCCCATTTCTATACCACACCAGAAGAATAAACAATCCTGCTTGAGCATAGAATGTGGTCACCCTAATTAACGCATAAAGAAATGATAAAATGTGATATTGGAATCTGCTTTGCCATCCATATATTTTATAAACTTGCTGCACTACATGGTTGTGGGAAACCCAGAGCCTATCCCGTACATAAAGCAGCATTAGATCAGATTAGATTAGACAAATTTTATTAATCGCAAGGGAAAATGTAGATGCAAACAGCAACAGAAATATAAAAAAACAAGGATGTAGACTCAAAAAACAAGTAATACAATAAATAAATAATTATTGTATATAAATTGCAAAATGAACATAAAGACAGAGCACAATGCAGGAATCCAACAAACTCTGGATGTACTGCTAGTCACAGGGCACATGCACACATGCACAATACTGTGTTCACATTTATGGAGCCAGTTTAAACATAACATTAATCCAAATACTTGTGACTTTAGGATTAGAGAAAATATCCAGAACATGCAGTACTTTCAAGCAGATAATGCCTGGGCTAAGGTTAAAATTTAGGTTCTTAGTCCTGTAAATAACAAGTGCTAACCAGTTTGACCATTTATATTTATTTTTGATTGGATATTATTACATATAGTACAGTATGAATAATGAATTTAAAATAATAACTGGTTTTAACTGCATTGTGCTACCTCATATACTTAACCAAAACTATTAGTAATTTATTAGTAATAACATTGTGAACTTACTTGGATGCAGATGCATTGACATTCACTTGAATGGTAGTACTTTGGGTTGTTGCTGTAAATTTAGAAATATTCCAAAAAGTTTTTATTATTTTCAGAATTTTTAAAGAGCTTTAAATCTCAAAAAATTCAAAACAGCCATTTACTGGACTAAAGTCTAAAAATCCACAGCCCAAAAGAAATGTCTTATTTATTCCTTTAGCTTTAAAACAGTTCTGAAATTACTTAAAATTCTAAAAAGTTTTAAAGTGGTTATACTTCAGATAAATTGACAAAACATGTCTATTTATAAAAATGTTCCTGAAAAGTGCTTGACTTGTATCATGAAACCTCATTAGGCCCCATTCTTAAATATTAAGTAAAAATAATTAAAACAGATGCCAGACTTTTGGAATAATGTAAATAATTCATAGCTGCGGTGAGCAAGAGCTTATCGTAGCAGCATCATTTCCAAAGTGAGGTTTCTCATCCACTTACTCATCAAGAATTTTGCCACACGATCAACAAACAGATTACTTCACTCACCTTAAGTTACTGACCGCCCAGTTTTCCTAACAGGATCAGTTGCAAGTTGGAAACCAATCCAAAACTGGGTAGCAGGACATCACAAGGCTCACAAATAAACAATTTCAATTTAGAATTACCAATTCATCTGGCACACGTCTTCAGGATGTGGACAGAAAACCACAGTAAAATTTCACTCAAATGCACAAACTCCAACCAGACAGCAAATGGATATAAACTACTGCAGACTTACTTTGAGGCATCTGTGTATTGATGGCTGGATTAGGTGCATTTACTGCAGCTGTTGCATTGTTGTCTGTATGAGCAAACAGAAGACAAAGCGTTTTGATTGGAATGTGACAATCAAAATTAATCGAATTAAACACACTCTGAATTTAATTGAAATTCTGTCCCAAAATCCAGGAACATGAACTTTCCCCTCACAACAGTTAGCAAAATTGTGATGTCTTTTTGCATGAGTGTCTTAACATCCATAATTGCGGATTCAGGAGCTCTTGCTTTGTGCACAAGATGTATCAAACAGTAGTGGCTGCAAGTAGCAGTCTCACAAAAAACTGAAGAACTACAAGATGACTAAGAAATGTAACAGTTGTAATTGTTTTTCAGTTCTTTTTGTTGCTATGTTGTCTTGTTTTTCTATAAATCTCATTTTGTTGTTGCTATTTTAGGAATGAAAAAGAAGATTTCAGTCCAACAATAAATATTTCACTTCTTTTCCATCTACATATTCCTGTTTGCTAAGTGTGTCACCGTTATCCAGAATGTGAGGGACAACATCCTGTATTAATATAAGCTGTTTCAGTAAAACAAAAAAATATATAATAATAATAATAAAGGGAGGGAGAACCAGCAAAGGAACTTAAAACAACAAAGAAGCACTGGCTCTTTCTAAGTCATTTGTAAGGTTTGAATCCTCTCATTAAGGTGAGGTGGTTCTTACACTTATTCACCCACAAAGAAGCGTCCAATCAAAACAATACACTGTCCTCACTCTCCTCCACAATACTGGTATCCTAACTCCCTGCCTGACTAAGCCTTCATGCCACCAGTGGCAGGTCAGAAACCAATCCTGGATAGGGTGGCCAGCCATCAGAGGGCCCACTCATGAACATTCACAATTTAGAATTGCCAAGTAACTTGGCACACATATTTTTAGGATGATAACTGAAAACCTGTGCAAAAATCCACACAGACAAAGAAACTCCAAACAGAAAGCAAATGGGTATAATCTATTGCAGACTTACCTTGAGGCATCTTTGTGCCATTGGCTGGATTGATTGCATTTATTGTTGCTGGTGTATTGTTGTCTGTGTCACAGAAAGAAAGATGGAGAGCTCAGTGTAGAAATTAACAATCAAACTGAATAAATTAAAAACTCTGAATATCTGAGAATTTCTTTTTTACTTACACTTTTTTCAAGTTTCTTTTTAATAGATTTGTTTCACTGGTTTTCCTTAGTAAATTAACCTTTAAAATTCAGGACTACGTGTACAGCAAGAAAACATTACTAGTATTCATTGAAATTGAAGATGTTTAGCAATGACACAGGCCAGATGTACACAACTCTTTTAGATTTCATGTAAATTACTCATAATAAATTAAATTAATGTATATCGATTACCTTAGATTTATTATACCAACAATAATGAATAAAAGACTCTAGAAATGGGGGTATAGTGGTTTTTGCTACTTCCCAAAAGTTCCAAACACCAAGGATAGCATCACAGATGGACCACTATCTGTGTGGAATTTACATGTTCTTTTCTATTTAATCTTGATCAACCCCCCATCATCCTACACGCATGTAATTGAAGTTGGCCAGTCATAAAGCATATATCTGTGTATGTGTGGGTGTGTGCGTGTGTGTGCACATGAGTGGTGAGCAGTGCTGCCTCATAACTCCATGGTCACCCTGCATGGAATACAGTATGTATACTTTACTAATGTCTGTAAAACTTTTTTTTTTCTTCAGGTACTTATGTGTTAACATGTGTGTGTTTAGGCAATTTGTATGCAGTACTTTGAAAAAAAAAGAAAGAAAAGAAACACAACAGTTTCTGGAAAGAGGAACAATTAAAACTTGCATGCTTTCACAAAGAGGTGTCAGTTTATTTTTCTTATGAAAAGAACAATCCGTGTCAGACACATTAAAGCTAATGAAGTGCAATTTTTCCAAGAAGGTCTGGGTGAAACAATGTGTGATCAGTCCACAATTAAAAAGGCCTTCAAAGTGTAGGTCACTCTAAGGCAAAGGCCACACTTATTAGGTTTCTGTGCATTCCATAATACCTGAAATGTCACCATACCCAAAAGTGAGGGCCATTAGTATGCTGGAGGTGGACATGTTATGTTCTAGTGTTCACAAAAACTGTGAATTAAGCCACTACCCTGTGTCCAAACTACAACCAGGCTTTCTGAAGATCAATATTACAAACGACCATACAAGATCTCTTTACTGGGACAAGACTGACATATCAGTCTGCTGATTTGACAGATTGTTACATATCTACTACCTGTACTGCTGCTGAAAAGTCGGCAGATAATTCCCACATCAGGGATAGCCCATGAGGCACAAGCCTGCTTGCTGCTGAGCTTAGAGCAAGGTGACCTGTTAGAGGCCATCTGTTCGTACCACCTAGATAATTTGATCCTATAAAAGAAAAATGCCTGGCCACACACATCTGCTGTGGTCACAACTGTTATGAGGAGTTAATGTTGATGAGAAAATGCTGCTTTGTTTTTTACCTTTTCCCCTGACCATATCTTTACAAATGTCTTTAGGATGCCCTGGATCCCAAAATCCAGGGGTGTTAACCTTGCCTGACAATGGTTAGCAGCTTTATGTGGACCTTCTGCTTAGGAATGGCATAGCATCCACAACTGCAGATTCATATGCTCACTTGATATGTGCATAATAGGGGTTTATTTCATTATAAATATTTTAGCAAGATTTTAGTCAAACAATGTATGTTCACTTCTGTTTAATCTGTGTGTTC
Organism: Polypterus bichir lapradei; assembly: GCA_026402145.1. Classification (NCBI taxonomy): domain Eukaryota; kingdom Metazoa; phylum Chordata; class Cladistia; order Polypteriformes; family Polypteridae; genus Polypterus; species Polypterus bichir. Next base: position 10,857,815 of record JANRMT010062831.1, read on the forward strand.
ATGTTTGATGATAAAGTGCACCTCTGTTATCCAGAAGCTGAAGAACAGCACCCTTTCCTAAAATAAATGGTTTTATCAAAAGAAAACTATATAACCCAGCCACAGGGCATGCACAAACCAGTGTGTTTCTACGTGCCAGTCCCAAGCCCGGATAAATGGGAAGGGTTATGTCAGGAAGGGCATCCGGTGTAAAATTTTGCCAAATCAATATGCGGACAACAATACAAATTTCCATACCGGATCAGTCAAGCCCCGGGTTAACAACGGCTGCCACCAGTACTGTTAGCCAACAGAGTGCTGGCGGAAATTGGGCTACTGTTGGACGAAGAAAAGAAGGAGAAGAAGAGGGGGGCGATGTGTCTGGAGGCAGGATGAGAGGAGGAAAGTAAAAAGAGTTGAACTGAGGGTAGGAACTTTGAATGTTGGCAGTATGACTGGTAAGGGGAGAGAGTTAATAGATATGATGTAGAGAAGGAAGGCTGATACATTGTGCGTTCCACAGACTAAATGGAAGGGGAGTAAGGCCAGGTGGATCGGAGGTGGATTCAAATTGTTCTGTCATGGTCTGGATGGGAGGAGAAATGGGGTAGGAGTTATTCTGAAGGAACAGTATGTCAAAAGTGTTTTGGAGGTGAAAAGAGTGTCAGGCAGAGTAATGATTATGAAGCTGGAAATTGGAGGTGTGATGATGAATGTTGTTAGTGCATATGCACTGCAAGTTGGGTGTGCGATGGGTGAGAAAGAATATTTTTGGAGTGAGTTGGATGAAGTGTTGAACAGTGTACCTAAGGGACAGAAAATGGTGATTGGAGCGGATTTCAATGGGCATGTTGGTGAAGGGAACAGTGGAGACGAGGAGGTGATGGGTAGGTATGGTGTCAAGGAGAGGAATGAAGAAGGTCAGATGATAGTGGATTTTGCAAAAAGGATAGACATTGCTGTGGTGAATACGTATTTTAAGAAGAGGGAGGAACATAGGGTTATGTACAAGAGGGGAGGAAGATGCACACAGGTAGATTACATTCTATGCAGAAGAGTCAATCTGAAGGAGATTGAAGACTGCAAAGTGGTGGCAGGGGAAAGTGTAGTTAAGCAGCATAGGATGGTGTTCTGTAGGATCACATTGGAGATTAAGAAGAGGAAGAGAGTGAGGGCAGAGCCAAGGATCAAATGGTGGAAGTTGAAAAAGGAAGACTGCAAGGTTGAGTTTAGGGAGGAGGTGGGACAGGCATTGGGTGGCAGTGAAGAGTTACCAGACAGCTGGGAAACTACAGCAGATGTAGTAAGGGTGACAGCAAGAAGGGTGCTTGGCGTGACATCTGGAAAAAGGAAGAAGGAAAAGTAAACCTGGTGGTGGAATGAGGAAATACAGGAGAGTATACAGAGGAATAGGATGGCAAAGAAGAAGTGGGATAGTCAGAGAGATGCAGAAAGTAGAAAAAAGTACAAGGAGAAAAGGTGCAAGGTGAAGAGAGAGGTGGCAAAGGCTAAAGAAAAGGCATATGATGAGTTGTATGAGAGGTTGGACACTAAAGAGGGAGAAAAGGACCTGTACCGATTGGCTAGACAGAGGGACCGAGCTGGGAAAGATGTGCAGCAGGTTAGGGTGATAATGGATAAAGATGGAAACGTACTCACAAGCGAGGAGAGTGTGTTAAGCAGATGGAAAGAGTACTTTGAGAGGCTGGTGAATGAAGAGAACAAGAGGGAAGAGGTTGGATGATGTGGAGATAGTGAATCAGGAAGTGTAATGGATTAGCAAAGAGGAAGTAAGGTCAGCTATGAAGAGGATGAAAAATGGAAAAGCCATTGGTGCAGATGACATACCTATGGAAGCATGGAGGTGTTTAGGAGAGATGGCAGTGGAGTTTTTAACCAGATTGTTTAATGGAATCTTAGAAAGTGAGAGGATGCCTGAGGAGTAGAGAAGAAGTGTACTGGTGCCGATATTCAAGAATAAGGGGGATGTGCAGGACTGCAGTAACTACAGGGGAATAAAATTGATAAGCCACAGCATGAAGTTATGGGAAAGAGTAGTGGAAGCTAGGTTAAGAAGTGAGGTAATGATTAGTAAGCAGCAGTATGGTTTCATGCATAGAAAGAACACCACAAATGCAATGTTTGCTCTGAGGATGTTGATGGAGAAGTTTAGAGAAGGCCAGAAGGAGTTGCATTGCGTCTTTGTGGACCTGGAGAAAGCATATGACAGGGTGCCTTGATAGGAGCTGTGGTATTGTATGAGAAAGTCGGGAGTGGCAGAGAAGTACGTAAGAGTTGCACAGGATATGTACGAGGGAAGTGTGACAGTGGTGAGGTCTGCGGTAGGAATGACGGATGCATTCAACGTGGAGGTGGGATTATATCAGGGATCAGCTCTGAGCCCTTTTTTATTTGCAATGGTGATGGACAGGTTGACAGATGAGATTAGACAGGAGTCCCCGTGGACTATGATGTTTGCTGATGACATTGTGATCTGTAGCGATAGTAGGGAGCAGGTTGAGGAGACCCTGGGAAGGTGGAGATATGCTCTAGAGAGGACAGGAATGAAGGTCACTAGGAACAAGACAGAATACTTGTGTGTAAAAGAGAGGGAGGTCAGTGGAATGGTGAGGATGCAGGGAGTAGAGATGGCGAAGGTGGATGAGTTTAAATACTTGGGATCAACAGTACAGTGTAATGGGGATTGTGGAACAGGGGTGAAAAAGAGAGCGCAGGCAGGGTGGAATGGTTGGAGAAGAGTGTCAGGAGTAATTTGTGACAGACGGGTATCAGGAAGAGTGAAAGGGAAGGTCTACAAGATGGTAGTGAGACCATCTATGTTATATGGGTTGAAGATGGTGGCACTGACCAGAAAGCAGGAGACAGAGCTAGAGGTAGCAGAGTTAAAGATGCTAAGATTTGTACTGGGTGTGGTGAGGATGGATATGACTAGAAATAAGTACATTAGAGGGTCAGCTCAAGTTGGACGGTTAGGAGACAAAGTCAGAGAGGCGAGATTGTGTTGGTTTGGACATGTGCAGAGGAGATATGCTGGGTATTTTGGGAGAAGGATGCTAAGGATAGAGCTGCCAGGTAAGAGAAAGAGAGGAAGGCCTAAGCAAAGGTTTATGGATGTGGTGAGAGAGGGCATGCAGGTGATGGGTGTAACAGAACAAGATGCAGAGGACACAAAGATATGGAAGAAGCTGGTCCGCTGTGGCAACCCCTAATGGGAGCAGCCGAAAGAAGAAGAAGAAGATGAAAAGAAAAGTATATAGGAATAATAATAATAATTTAAGTGAGGGAAAAACAGTGGAAGAACACAAAGCAGTATAGAAGTCCTGGCTCTTTCTAAGTCCATTGTAGAGTTTCAATACTCTCATCAAGATAGGGTGGTTCTTAATCTTATTGACCATCAAACAAGTATTCTCTTACAAAAAGACAAAAAGCTAGTCCTTACTAACCTAAAAATTCTGGTACCCCACCACCCTGCCTGACACAGTTACAGGGCAGGAACACATTTTGGATTTGTTTACAGGCCACCACAAGGCCCACTGATAAACACATTTCTAACTGCAAATTGACAGGTAACTAATAACACAACCACATATATTTTTGAAGAGAGCAGCCAACCAGAGGAAAAAACATGTATACTCTACATGTAAATCACCCTGGGATTTCATAAGGGCCAAGATAATAGAAACCATGGCAGGCATTCCAATGTGTTTCATTCTTGTTCTTTAATATCACAAATAGAAAGTCAGGAAAACTTCATAGTAAAAGGTATAAACTGCTGAAGACTTACTTTGTGGCATCTTTGTTGAACTGGCTGGATTATTTGTCTTCATTGTTGTAGTTGATACCTTGTTGCCTGTGTTACAGAAAAAATGAAAGATGGAGAGTTTATGGCAGAATCTAACACTCAAGCTGAATGGATTAAACACACTGTTATACACTTATTACTGCCACTTCCTTTGAAGCTTCCCTTTAATTAATTTCTGTCAAATAATTAAATTAGCCATTTAGTTAATAAAAATCAGAAGCATTTGTATATTCTGGAAAACATCAGTGATTATTATACTTAAGATGAAGGCAGTCTTGTGGCCTTACTTGCATAGCTCCCTCTGCTGGTCTCAAGTCTCCCTGCACTTTTGAGTTCTTTTTACTAACTTAGTACCCATTGAGTATTTCCAAGGCACATAACCTAAACAGCCAGTCTTTTCAAATGGTTTCCTGTGGATCTTTTTCAGAATAAGACTGATATTTATTATTATTTACTTATTTGGTTGATGTCTTTATCCAAGGCAATTTAGAACATTTGAGATACAATTAACTATATTTCTTTTGTTTTTCCAATTGGCTCAGTGACAGATGAGGTGAATTGCTCATGATAACTTGTGTCAGTATCAGAGTTTGAAGTCCAAAGCCTTAACGATTACACTACACTTGTTTGTGAACTGTCTTATTTAAACTACATTTCATTTAAAGAAGGAGGCATACTTGTGGCTGAGCTGCTCAAGGGGCGTTGGGGTGCACCTCCGTTAAAGAAAGCAATTATATTTAAAAAGATGGTATACAGAAGAGTATGCAGGGCATGGGAGGAAGATGGTTTGGTCCTTAGTTATTACAGATAGAAAATCAGTTACTATCATTTCACTACTACTGTCTATTTGAAATACCAATGAATAATAAAATATAATAAAAAGTAAAAATAAAAGAAGTAAAAAAGTAAAACATAAACATAATAAAGCGTAAAGAAAAGATTAAATTATATTAATGCTTTATCAAAAACAATATTATGAATAACTTTATTCTCTAACTTACATTCTATAAATGTTGCTTTTTTGCATTTCTGTTTGCATATTGTTCAAGATATTTTTCAGTTTTTTGTTTATTGGACGATTCTCTTTGTTCTTGATTTTTATTATATACAGCTCTTTTTTGTTCATTTTTCCATTCTCAATGTTCATTGTGTCACACACGTGCGCATGGGAGGCAGCTAAAGGTCTTGAGTAAGGGCAGTTCCGAGACATACCAGGATGGGGCAGAGTGCATTGACTCTTTTTCTCCCTTGCCTGCAGACCATTCACGGGAGATTCCACCTGATTCTCTTGATGTCACTTTCGGGACCGAGCCAATGGAAGCAGACCTTGCCGGCTCCGGTCCCTGTGATGTCACGTCCGGGATCGCACCAATGGCAGAAGACCCTTTTCACTTTACTTCCTGTCTTCCCCTTTAAAAGCCTCCACCTTTTCCCTAATCCCTCAGTTCTGTTTTGGACCGGTTTTGTGCACATCAATGCTGTATCTATCAAAAGCTACTTTGCAGCCAGGAAACCAGATTATACGGGTGGCTGCCCCAAACCTTTATATGACTCTGTCTCGTGTTTGTGACAACTGTCAGCTCTTGCTGCTCTTTTTCTATTGCAATCTAAATTCAATGTTCTTCAGTAGATAATTTGCTTTTCTGCCTTGGCATTATAACCAACTCTGTTGAAGGGCAAGTTAGCACGGAGAGTGTCACGGGGTGCTACAAAGAGAGAATGTGCTCAGTAGGAGTAATTATTGGGTGGCTGAGTAACGTGGACACAACTGAAAACATTTTTAGTATGATAGATCACTTCAATCACTTCAACAGATTACTTAAGTGCTTGTGTGTAAATGTGCATATAAACTCAGCAAAAAAAGAAACGTCCTCTGACTTTCAACTGTTTTTACTTTCAGTAGACTTAATGTGTAAATATTTGTATGAACACTAAAAGAGTCAACACCATAAGACATAAACTAAAAATGTTTCACAATGTGTCCCTGAATGAAGGGAGGCTCAAAATCAAAAGTACCAGTCAGTATCTGGTGTGGCCACCAGCTGCTTGAAGTACTGCAGTGCATCTCCTCCTCATGGACTGGACCAGATTTGTCAGTTCTTGCTGTGAGATGTAACCCTACTCTTCCACCAAGGCACCTGCAAGTTCCTGGACATTTCTGGGGGGAATGGCCCTAGCCCTCACCCTGCGATCCAACAGGTCCCAGACGTGCTCAATGGGATTGAGATCTGGGCTCTTCGCTGGCCGTGGCAGAACACTGACATTGCTGTCATGCAGAAACTCACGCACTTTTTGCCACTCCTGTCTGGTCCAGCGAAGGTGGGTTTGTGCCCATAGGCGGCGTTGTTGCTGGTGATGTCTGGTAAGGACCTGCCTTACAACAGGCCTGCAAGCCCTCAGTCCAGCCTCTCTCAGCCTATTGCGGACAGTCTGAGCACTGATGGAGGGATTGTGTGTTCCTGGTGTGACTCGGGCAGTTGTTGTGGCCATCCTGTACCTGTCACGCAGGTGTGATATTCGGATGTACCGATCCTGTGCAGGTGTTGTTACACGTGGTCTTCCACTGCGAGGATGATCAACTGTCCTTCCTGTCTCCCTGTAGCGCTGTCTTAGGCGTCTCACAGTGTGGACATGGCAATTTATTGCCCTAGCCACATCAGCAGTCCTCATGCCTCCCTGCAGCATGCCTAATGCACGTTCACGCAGATGAGCAGGGACCCTGGGCATCTTTCTTTGGGTGTTTTTCACAGTCGGTAGACAAGCCTCTTTAGTGTCCTGCGTTTTTAGAACTGTGACCTTAAATGCTTACTTTCTGTAAGCTGTTAAGGTCTTAACGACCATTCCACAGGTGCATGTTAATTAATTGATTATGGTTAATTGAACATGCATGGAAAACATTGTTTAAACAATTTACAATGAAGATCTGTAAAGTTATTTGGATTTTTAAAACATTATTGTTGAAATACACAGTCCTGAAAAAGGGACGTTTCTTTTTTTGCTGAGTATATGTAGAGCAAGTTTCTTAAAGTGTCAAATTGTAGATGCCAGATAGGAAAGCCAACACCAGCACCACTGCTAGCACCGTGGTGTTGGTAAATGACAGCAGATCCTTTGGAGTACCCCATTAATGCCTGTCTATTATTAAAATAACATTTGTGGATTACCTTGATACAAAATCAAGATATAATGGAGCAGCATGTTTAGTGTCTGTTGGATTACCATTAATTTAACCCCAGCAACTTGGATGTAATCTCTAGAAAAAGATATCAAAGAGCACTGACTGCTATGGCCTATTGTGTCTAACATTAATGGGTCAAGTTAGTGTGGAGACTCCTTGGCAATGAAATAATACAAACTGCTCTTTTTGCACAACCATAGGAAAGGTGAATATTTTTGCTGACATTGAATAATTCCTTCACGTTTTGATAATGAGAGCAGAGTGAAATATTTGGGTAGACCAGCAGTGGGCAACTTTTTATTATTATTACTTTATTTTAGTTTTAAGATTGATTCTCACCCTGTTGTTGTACATGCAACATTTACATATTCTCTCTTTCTTTATCGGCGGCACGGTGGCACAGTGGGTAGCACTGCTGCCTCTCAGTTAGGAGACCCGATTTTGCTTCCCAGGTCCTCCCTGCATATTCTCCCTGTGTCTGTATGAGTTTCCTCCAGGTACTCCGGTTCCTCCCACAGTCCAAAGACATGAAGGTTAGATGCATTGGCGATCCTAAATTGTCCCTAGTGTGTGCTTGGTGTGTGTGTACATGCCCTGACCGGGGTTTGTTTCCTGCCTTGTTGGCTGGGATTGGCTCCAACAGACCCCCGTGACCCCTGTAGTTAGGATATAGTGGGTTGGATAATGGATGGATGGATCTCTCTCTTTATCCTAGTTTTTATTTTTTTTAATTTATTTTCTAAGTACTCCAATTTTCCTTCTTTTAGAAGTTCCATAAATGTTTGTGTTAACTTATTTGGCAACTCTAAACCTGTGGGAGTGTGGTTGTGGACAAGCAATGACCCTGTGATATACCAGCTCCCAGATTACGTAGCTTAGACAGTGTTATTTTGTGTTATGTTTTATTAAAGATTGATCCTTCTAAGTGTTCAACATTATATTGTAGTATAGAAGAGAGTGGAGTCTTTTTTTTTCCAAAACATAAAGGTATCCATAATTTCCACCCATTATATATTAATCCATCCATTTCCCAACCTGCTGAATCCAAACACAGGGGTCTGCTGGAGCCAATCCCAACCAACACAGGGCACAAGGCAGGAACCAATCCTGGCAGGGTGCCAACCAACCGCAGGACACACACAAACACCAGGGCCAATTTAGAATCTCCAATCCACCTAACCGGCATGTCTTTGGAAGGAAACTGGAGCACCTGGAGGAAACCCACGCAGACAACATGCAAACTCCACTCAGGGAGGACCTGGGAAGCGAACCCGGGTCTCCTAACTGCGAGGTAGCAGCGCTACCACTGCGCCGCCCCTTATATATCAATGTGGTTCTAAAATATCCATAAGTTATTATTGTAGTCAGAGACTATATAGGGTGGTCCAGGTCTAATTATGCACATCCAGCTCGTCTGGATGACTTTGATTTATGCGGAGACAATTCCAGTTCGGCGCAAACACGATTCTTCATGTCGTCAATTCGCACACTTCTCGATGGTCTGGGATTTTTCGGGTGATTTTCTATGTAATAAACTTAATAAGTTATAGCATAATGAAAATTGCATAATTAGATCTGGACCACCCTATACAGTTCATGTAGATGGGTAGGAATGTCATGTTTTTGTCATATTCTAGCTTTATTTTTTTTTTTAAGTGAAATGACACCATTAGTATCAAATTATCCATACGTCATTTTTAAATACCTAGGTTTTCAATATGGCAACTACTTATACAGCCCAGCTTGCTAATATTACTGCTCACTGCAAAAGAGAAAACAGGCCATGTTATAAAAGAATAGAAAATACTTACATTTTGTAGGGGAATGTTTATTTCTTTGAGCTTCACCAGATTTGTTATCGTCACCAAAAGTTTTATGTTGATCTGTGTGTTAAAATATGCTGAACTGTTGTTAGCAGAACAAAGTCATCTTCTTATTTGCAAAAGAAATATCCTTCTACAGTATATCCTTAAGCATGACATTCATATGCACAATAAAGTAAAGCACTTTAATTAAACCAAGAGCTCTTTTATCTTTAGTTAACTTTAGTTTGGAGGTCATGCATAGACATTATTTACCTGTTTACTTATTATGCCAGATTAAATGTCTGGACTACGCATACTGTATCATAAGTGATGGTTTTAAAACTGTTCCATAAGACACTGCATACCTGAATTTTGTTCATCAGAATTTTATACAAAACTGAAGTGTTCACTGGTTTAAAAGGTACCTTTTAGTTTTTCTGATGTCCTGCCAATTTGCTTAAATATCTTTTAAATATTCATTTAAAATGGCAATGGTTATGTAGCTGATACAATGGTGTCATTCACAGCAACAATATCATTCCATTTTATAGATAAATGATAGAGTATGAATGAAGGAGTAGGATACAATATAATTTTGATTCATTGTTTAATTTCATGTTATTGACCCAGTGCCTCAGGTGTTGAGGCTCAGTTACCTCCCCTTGCAGTGCTCCAGTTACAGAAATGTAGAGAGAACTACACTGAATACTTGTAGTACTAGGGTGTTGTACCGTGTTAGCCATTATGAACGTAGAGAAAAGCCAAGCAAAATGACACCTTTTATTGGCTAACTAAAAAGATTACAATATGCAAGCTTTCGAGGCAACTCAGGCCCCTTCTTCAGGCAAGATGTAATCATATACATCTGAATACTTCTGACATGCTATGGGATGGAGGCTTGTTATGAATAAAATGTCCAGTGTGTTTATGAATAGACCAATAAAGCCAAACTTACTTTCTGATGAGTCATGGGATGAGGGTCTTTTTATTTCAGTTCTCCGTGCCTCATTTTCATTTTTTTGTCTTTTCTCATCTATACATTGGCATATTATGGAGTGAGTAAAAAAAAGTAACAAGAAAAGGTAAAAGTTATTTTAATCAAAGAGTTTCAGTGTCATCAAAAATAAAATGAATCTCAATAGAGATGTTTTTTCAAAGGTTTTGTAGGTTTTGGAATCAAACTTTACTTAGATGCACACAATTCTCCACCCTTAAAATAATGTTTAATCGTCAAAATTGTTTGTTGTGTGCTGTGGATTGGCTAGACTCTTGGAGAGATAGAAGTTAACATAAATAAATTTTGTAGAGAAAAGGCATCTTACAAATCAAGAAAAAACACAGCACTGAGTGGGATTCCAAACAAAGTAATTATCTAAGATGCAGAAAGCATTAAACAAATGACCACATTAAAATCATTTAAAAAACATTGAATTACTATCATTGAGTAACTATTTCAAATTGGCAATGTGGGAGCTTTGGTGTGTGCATGAGTGGGTCCTACAATAGACCAGCCATCTTCTGCTGCAGGCTCCTGGAATTTGATTAAGCTGATTTATGAATAGAATAATATGGCATCTGCTGTGGGCTGGCGACCTGACCGGGGTTTGTTTCCTGCCTTGCGCCCTGTTTTGGCTGGGGTTGGCTCCAGTGGACCCCCGTAACTCTGTAGTTAGGATATAGCAGGTTGGATAATGGATGGATGGATGGATAATATGGCATTATCATGAATTCATTATAAAAATCCACATATGTCATTACATCCTTGTGGGGAGCCAGAGCAAACAGACAAAAACCACATTCACTCATTTAACGCCATTTTAGAGGTTTAGAGAGACTCATTGCGCTGTTAAAAAAGACCTTAACAAAAGCTCAGTTTGTATTAAATAACAATATGTGACTAACAGATGCATCATAGCAAGACCTTAAAAGCTCCTATCCTAAAGTGTTACCAAACTTTCTCAGTGTGTTCCCGTCGATTTTCTTGGGGTACTCAAGTTTTTCTCCCACAAAGATTTGCATAAAAGTATTATTGTCTATTCTAAATTTACAATGACTGAACTGGATAAGCTAGTTAGAATATATTTAGATAAATATGATTTTTAGTAAGATAAATACAATCAATCTAAACTTCAGATTGCTTTTCCTCTAGTAACAGTGTAAGTAAAATCTTAAACAGTTATGCCACCATAATTCATATAGCAGAATGTCTTAAGCCTGCTAATGTGAATCCATAGGAGCGATTGGTTTTTATTACAGGTAATTTCAACATTAGAAGCCAATATCTTCATTTTGTTGCTTTGTCTCATTTAGTTCATTTTTGAGCAGAAAAGTTTGTGTCTGCAGTCTCAGAAATTTTCAGTAGTGTGAGTATTACTTTTCGATAAATGGCCAAATTGCTTTATTTCATTCAGTTAACTGCAAATAACAAATTATCCACCAATAGAGTAGATGAGATAGCTGTTATGTCTTCAAAGGAGTATGATGGAATATAATATTTACTTTCAATAACACAGCCAATAACATGAAGAAAATCCTTCTTTACTGGATTACATCACAGTATGATACATTAAGTTAACCAGAATATGCATATCTTGCATAATAGACTCAAAAATACATTAAATCACAAACACACAGAGTATTTCAAACTTATAATTGTCTCATGGAATACGTCACATTACCCTCAGCTCAGTATGTTTATATGGAAATAGCAGCATATGACAAAAGTATGAGGGATGGAGGGGATGCCAAGATATAGCAGATCACACAAGTAAAATACCCATTTGTGGGTATGGGTGATCATAGACTGATATGGCAGTATCGAGTCATCTATTTAAATGACAAACTCCAGTAGCTGTAAGAATTGATTTCTAATTGAAAAACTAGTTGGAATAAACTTGTAAGCACAAAGCATTCCAAAACTGGGGTAAAGAAAACATATTCTGCAGTAAGCAGTTGAGACTAGTTGTATATTAATTTTATAATTCAAAATACCATTTTAATTTAAAACCATAATTTTCAGTTACTTACCCTCCCTTTCTGCCAAAGAACAAGACATTAGCACTAAAACCAGCAGTGCAATCCATGCCATTTTCATGCCGAACATTTTGACTATTTATAAAGAAAAGAAAGAATTTTTTGCACTTTGGCAAATTTGGGTGCTTGCCTTGTTTACTAGAAAACTACATTAAAATAATTAAGAAGTTATAAAAAATTATTAATGCTCTTACAAAAGCCATTTTTATTATATGATAAATGACAAATTAATAAAAAGAAAAACAGATACGTACTACCCGGGTGAAGAGGAGATGACAAGGTGCAGACAGATGCGGGGCAACAAGTTTTCAGATCAGGCTCCTTTCTCTCTTCCTTTCCCTTGCCTGATGGTTATATTTATATCCACAAGTTAGATCACCTTGTGTCATGAGATGAGATTTTTTGAATAGAAGTTCCTGTATGCTATGTGTAACTTGTTTCTTCCTTGTTCTTTTTCATGCACCTTTTTGACGTAATTCCAAGTACATTGATGTAAAGGTATCAAGTGTACAAAACATAATTACTGACAACAATGGTAACTGATCTGGCAAGCTATTAGCATCACTATATTAAGGGACAGTTTTTACCTATAGTTCATGTGTTTATGCAACAACATTTGGACTGAGAAATACATTTTATTTATACTTAGTGTACATACTGTATATTGTGTGTAGTTTAAATTTATGATGTTGTATTCTTTGTCTGTTTTTCCTTGCTTTTGTTAATTGTACCAGACTCATAGGACAAATTCAGGTTAAAGTGTATCATACCCTTTCCACTATGCTGCACAATCTGATGCCAGCTTTCCCATTTCTACTGTGCTCCAGAACATCAGTCTGTGACATCCACAGTCTCCTTATTCTTCCCATAACTTGCCCTATAGATGTGGAAAGCAACAAGTGCATCTGCCAAATTTTATACTACACCCATTTCTAAATTGCCCAATCCTCTACCTATTTGCCCAGTTCCCCATTCTTTCAAAGCCAACACCATAATGTTCACACCCTCACCTCCATAATCTTCCAATAAGGTGCACTGCCGTCTGTCCTATAATACATCTATAGCATAAGTCCAATCCAAATCTTACTCTGCCTCTGCTAATGGAGTGCCCAGTCCTTGGCCATTTCCACTGTAAATCCACAATTACTAGTCTTCTGATTTTTCTGATGTCTTGCATCCAAGTTTATCATTTAACACACCCATAGAGTCATTCCCACCCTAATTGTATTATACACTTGCTGCCAGTCTGCCCAGTCCTATGCAAGTTTGCTAGGCTTACCTCACTTGGTCACAAATTCACATTGTAAGATCCACAGACCCCCACATCTTCAAACATAACTTACCTCCCAACCTGTCTTGTACTACACCCTCAGGACCAGTACAACCTAAATATTATTCTGTCTTTATGATTAGGATACCTTTATTTCTTTGAACATAAATTTTGTTTTTCCTTCGGGCCTGAAAATTTCTCAGTTACTTTATGATTACATTGAGTCATTTCACTAAGCCTGCCAAAAAAGTAGCCTCATACTATTGTCTATATCAGTGTTTCCCAATCTTTATTTCTGTAATGGCACACATTTTGTAAACAAAATCACCCCAAGGCACTATCTTACTAACCACAAACACATATATATCTCATACACTTGCTCAACTGCCTGAAGTGGTGGTTCTGGATGACCCAATAAAAAAAGAGCTCCAAGATCAGGATTTGCAGATGTGTCACTTAGTGAATATTTTGGTGGCATTTCCAAGCTGCTTCGCCCTTTTGATTGCTCCTCACAGAGGCAATTCATATGCCCACTATCCACCAGGGCTGTGAGGCTCACTAGTGAACACACACCCATGGCAGATGAACTCTAGCAGCCTGGTGATGCTTTTGAAGTGCTCGAAGTGCTGTGTCTGCAACTCAGCGACCAAAGACCTGCATTTATGCCAGCTTCTCCAGGTAGACCAATTCTCCTCATACAGGTCTCGATCACCTGCAAAACTTGTCTCTCTCAGGTTCAGATCCAAGTGAGCTACACTTTTATTTCCATGGCAAACTGGTTGAAAAACACTGCTCTAGATGACTGCAGCTATTTTCATGCTGCTTGCATTTTTCAGAAAGATGTTGTGAGAGATGGCTGGCAGTTTACCCCGGCCAACACATCCAGGCCGGTAGAGGGAGTCCTCCCTGCAACATGGAGATGCCCCGGATTCCTGCAGGGCATCATGGAAAATGGAGTTTGGCTTCACAGCCCTGCTGGATACCGTGGGTGCTGCCAGGGGATGCTGCAGAGAGACACGAAGATTGTTGTTTCTATTATAACCCGGAAGTACTCCCAAGTCATGGGGATGGAAGGACAGAAGTACTTCCAGGCTGAAGAAAATACAAGTCTTCATCTGACCCGGAAGTGCTATTGGATCATGTGGACTGAAGGACAGGAGCACTTCCAGGTCACAGACTATTTAAAGGACTTTGGGAAGCCTAGTAAGCTGAGCTGGAGTTGGGAGGAAGTGTGACGGAGCTGCTGGGTGGAGAGAAGGATTGATTTATTGTTATCGTATGGGATTATTGATTATTGTGGTGTGTGTGGTGTCTACTGTGGCACAATATCAAAAGAAAAAGAAAGTAAAATTATTTCTAGTACTTTTACTTGGTGTCCTGGACGTTTGTCTGCAGAGTTTCACGGGGCAACAGTTACCCTTAGTGTCACAATGTTTTAGGTCATTGTCCACAACACTTCAACACTTCAAAACAGCAAACAGGGAAAGCAAAAAAGGCATTGTTTACACCAGAGCCAGTTAGCCAAGTCCATTTGTCATAATAAGGGTGGAAAAAGTCCATGTGTAAGCTCGTCCTCAATTACTTGCCTGCTGCTGAATTCTTAAGTCACGTCTGTCTGGTCCAAGCTCCTTTATCTTATTTTTTTCTTCAAGTGAATAATTCATGAAGAGGTGTTTCATTAAAGAAATAACAGACTTTTCATTGATTTCTGGAGTTCCACTTGAAGTTGCCATCTCAAGTCGTGCTCACTCATCTGTAGTTACTTTAAAATGTGAACCATTGACATGAACTTGAAATAGTATATCAATCATTGTCCAATCATATTAGATTAAAAAAACTAAAACAATACTAATTTACTGCCAATAAATGTGAGAGTGTTGGGGGTGCAAAGAGCTGCTTACACGGAAAAATTTGAAAGTAACCAAATTAATGGCAGCCTCAGGTCACCTGCTTGCCAAAAGATCAAGGACTTGCATACACTCTCGTTTGTCCGGCACCCTTCACTCAGGAAATACAGGTATTTACGCAGAAATTAAACAAGTACAAGTCTGAACCAATTTTTGAATGGATGTTGATGCACTGGCACCAGGCATGTTGTGCAAATAAACAAATTTATTTCATGATGATTTCACATTACCTAATTAATTTAAGTACATTTGTTTTCACATTTTTGGGGTGGGAGTGGTGCCCTGCATTACAAACCGCCACTGTGTGACACCACCTTTTGGTTATAGACTCCCTCCTGACAGTTTCTAGGAGAGACAAGCAAGTAAAAATGTCATTGTTCTATGTACACATACACATGACAATAAATGTAACTTGAACTTGTTTAGCTGTAGACCAGGCACAAGTCATCCATCCAACTGCACTGAGATAGCCAATGCTTCTACCGTAACTGTTCTTTTCCTAAAACATGATTACAAGAGCAGCATATTAGAAAAATGATGATAAACTATATCATGAATCTTGACATTTATTTGAATGATCTAAATAAATCTTAAGCATGTAAGTTATTTTCCAACCTAAACACAATTATTTGCAAGCTTTAGCCACTGTTGTGATGTAAAATAACTTCAGTCTACAGGAAGTCAAATGCAGTCACCAAATAAAGAGGATTCTCAATCATTTACTGTATAACTTCTAACTATATGAGGTGTGACAATTTAACTTCTGGAATAGCTTTGTAGTGTTGCCTGTGTGCTTTGAATCTTGACAGATGAACAGAAAAAGCAGTTTCTTGGTGTTGCTACTGATCTTCCTGAAAATTAACCCATGTGTAGTTAACAGGTTCATTACAGGTGAGGAAACATGGTGTTTCCAGTACGTACCAGAATCTGCAATGGAAAGAACTGAGTTCAGCATGGGCGAAAAAAATATATGTGCTTTTTTCGATAATACACCGTCAGTCTGGGAATTAAATGATAACACCTCATACATCTGAGAAAATGAGAACAATCTGTGAAGAATATTGTAATTATTATTTTTTTTTATATTTTTGTAGGATGCTAATTTGGATTATAAAGGCATTCTACACAGGTTAGCATATATGGGATACTTAACTTATATGGGTTGTTTCTAAAAAGGTAGAAAGAAGGCACCAGAAAAGAGGAGCAGAATTTGAGGAAGAAAATAATTGCTTGGGTTTAGGGACTGAGATTATTTATGGATTAAACAGTGAAAGTAAATTTGACCAAGAAAGACAGCAAAAAGTACATATATTATAATTAATTGGTGTGTATGCTGAAAACAGAGACACTTCAAAAGAAGGCTAATTATATATACTTTTTTCTTTGTTGCTGATTTAAAAAATCCAAATGCCTGTATGTGTGTTCATCATGAATCATCATACCATTAATTCCATAGGAAACAGCATTCTTTACCACAGCAGATAATATAACCTGTATGTTACTCTATATGTATATGTATATGTATGATACTTTATATGTTCAATTTCCTCATAATAACTATTCAGGGTAGCTCTACAATCCGTACTGACCCCTACTCTCTTTTCTGTTTCTTTTTCCGGTTTCTTTGTGGTGGTGGCCTGCGCCACCTCCACCTACTCAAAGCTTCATGATGCTCCAACAATGATGGATGGACTAAAAGGCAGAATTCTACGTGACCATCATCATCAAGCCTTTCCGTGAGAACCCTAAATCCAAAGAGGACTGTTTCATTTATGTTAGGTAGAATGCCCAGAGGGGACTGGGCGGTCTCATGGTCTGGAATCCCTACAGATTTTATTTTTTTTTCTCCAGCCGTCTGGAGTTTTTATTTTGTTTTTTCTGTCCCCCCTGGCCATTGGACCTTACTCTTATTCGATGTTAATTAATGCTGATTTATTTTGTTTTCATATTGTGTTTTTTATTTTTCTATTCTTTATTATGTAAAGCACTTTGAGCTACTGTTTGTATGAATATGTGCTATATAAATAAATGTTGTTGTTGTTGTTGTATGTAACCTGTATGTGTGTGTGCTAAACCATCAATTATGTTGTCTGTTAGGCTATTTTTTACTATCTTACACTTCTTTATTTATTTATCTGGTTTAGTACAATGCTATATACTGTATACCCTGCTGTTCTTTCTTAAACTCTGTGAAGTGCCTTGAGCATGGGAAAGGTGCTATATAAATAAAATGTATTATTATTATTATTATTATTATAATATCCTAATCATGTCAAATAACAGGTTATCTGTAATACAGATGACCGAAGCTTTTAGCTCACTTCCTGTTCATCTATCTATTATTAAAAAAAATCTTGGAAATCTTGGGAGGAGACAATACGTAATTTTCTCGGAGACACTTTTAACGTCCCACGAGACAAGGCAGTGAGACAAAAGGACAGCTGCTGCACAGGTTTTTAAATGATCGATGCACAGCGTGACAAGCAGAACATGCAGCTCGTCAGCAGCAGCAAGCCAGCATTTGATCCGACTGCATCTGTGTAGTGTGTATTCAGCCTCCCGGCCGGGTGGTGGTGGGGGTTGGCAAGTGAAACAAGCAGCCCCCTAGTTCAATACAAATTAAGCTTTATTTACAATTTTAAGATATTCCATATAGGTAAGTTCTCAGATGACTCCAGTATCATGGGGTGAATAAGTGGTGGACTGGAGGTGGAATACAGAGGCCTGGTTGAGAGGTGTGTGGTAGAAATCAAACATACTAATTAAAGAAAGAGACGTATCTTTTACCAGGACAAGTTTGATAAAACTTTTTTCAGTTAGTAATTAGGCAGGAGAAAGCTTGTACATCTTTGTCATTTAGTTACTGTTGCAGTACCATTCTGAAGATGGAGCATCCATCACAGCAGTCTGTTACAGAATGATCATAATGGTCAAAAAGTACAGGTAGGAGGTTATATTTATAGACAATTGAAATCGCATAACAGTGCTGAATTAATGCTTACATATCATACTCTGATTGCTTAAAACATATGAGGTGTTTTAGGAGAGAGCACAACCAGAATCAAATAAAAAGTCTTTGTCCATTAGATCCTTGTTCTTCAATATCTCTTGAATTCAGCTTTTATTCTGTTATGAAAACTGTATAAGTGCCAACTAACAAGTCTTACTAGGTGCATGAAAAAACATTGCATCACCAGTTTGTTGAACTATCCCTTTGGAAAATTCTGCTTGTTTACTTGACCATTTCAGCAGTCGCTTTATGACATTCCTAAAACAAATGTCCGTCTTAATGGAACAGCTCCCATCTGTTTTAAATGTTGACTAAAACACCTAAACCTGTATTCTACCTTCTACAACAGCTGACAGTATGTATAACCTTGTGATCTTCTCAGGATTACCTGTGTGGAATAACTTTCTGAGAAAACCATCTAATCAGCTTACCTCATAGCTTTTTAATTTTGCCTTGCATAACTTGCATCCTTCCCTCGTCTATGTCATTTATTCTAGTAGGGTTAGTGAAAAACAGAACTGCTGCAGGCCCGGTCAGGAGCTTATCCACACTCTTTGACAGGTTTCCTACTTATACACTACCAAAGCAACACAACATATAACACTCACTTCCACTGATGAAAATCTGTATATCTATCGGCTTAGCAACTGTGTCACCTACTACTATGACTTTCTCTTTAAGAAGATTGGTTTAGAGGTGATCCACTAGAGCTCATCACTCCTGCTCACCACCAAAGAGGAATAAGTGCAATTATACACCTCACCAATATGCACAAAATGTTCGGACACATCTAATTTTGTGGATAACGCCCATGGAATGTGTACACCTCTTGCCCTTTCCTTGTGTGCCAATACTGACCCTTTGTTTCAGCTTCTCTATACATAATTTATCCCCCTTGCTGCTTTTGAAATGGTCTATCTAAAGGACAACTAGGTAATTTTGTTTCCAGTTCTTACAGCTACTACCTCTTCAGTTTTCATGACTTCTCCAAGACACATTCTTCTAGAAAACATGTTTCCTTCTATCTAAAATCCAGGCAGACTTCGTATTGCACTGAAATCATTTAAAAATGTTCTGAGTGACACTGCCATTGCCTATTTGTAACAAAATAATTTTACTACATTTGGAAACTATTGCTTGTATTAAACCTATTGCCTCTTTTATGTACTTATACATATAACCAATTAAATCGTACACAGGTATTATCGCAGTTTACAAGATGCTTGTATCAGTGTCTGATTAAATTGAATCCTAGTCTCTAGGTCAGTCCCAGAAGAGTTACATAATTTGATCCAGCAGATTTTACACGCTTCAGACCACTCGGTAATGGGTAACTAAGGAGGAACTGATTTATTAAATTAATACTGGGTTAAAGTTTTATATGTCACTATGCCTTCAAGGTTTCTGGCTTCCCTACATAACTTCCCATTGCTTTACATTTGAAAATTAGTTAATTTACTTTACTCATAACTCTTTCTATTTTACTTTTCTCTTTGGTATGTATCCAGTTTCATCCCTTGCGTACTTTTGACACTATACAGTTAAAAATCACAATGCACTTACAACTTCATCAGTTGCCATTTTGACATGGCTTCCATAGTCACCTTATGTTGAGGCTGGTACATTTTCCTTGCTCTTTAGCTCTCAGAAATAGTCTTTCTTTGCACTCACACATACTGTATAACATGTTTACTTATAAGCTTTGTTCCTAAAAATCAAAACACATTTAAAAAGGCAAAAAATAAAAGGAAACACTTTACAGCTTATACTGGCAAACAAACATTGAGTTTTATGATGAAATACACACTTCAAACTTTTACATAGAGATCACAAGCATCACAAATCAATATCAATATTATAGTAAAATAAAGAAATTTGTTGCATCATTCTGCACTCTGTGCAGCTTTCAGTGCATCAAGTAAGCAAATAGAGCATTTTTTCTGCTAATATATTGTCACACACACAGTTAAGGGGCCTAAATAATAGTAATTCTACACCAGACCAGGGGGCGGTGGAGTGTGCTCACTGTCTCTCTCAGTCTCTTGCAAACCATTCACGGGAAATCCCACTTGATTCCAGCACTACTGATGATATCATTTCCGGTCCAGGTGCCAATTGTGACTCCATGAAGATGTCACTTCCGGTTCCAGCACAAGTGATGTCGCTTCCCCTACTCTTGCTTAAAACGGCCATATTGTCTCAAGGCCAATCATTTCTGTTTTGGACTCTGTTCTATGCACATCGTGCTTATTTCAGATCAACTTTTGTAACCAGGAAACAATATACAGGTGGCTGCCTCAAACCTTTATGATGTCTTTGAGTCATTCATATGATATGCTGTAAGTATACTCAGAGCAGGAAGATGAGAGGAGGGTAATCTGGGAGAAAATGGACGATATTTGCCCATGACAAAAGAGGGTGGCAAACACAAGTGCAGAAGGTAGATCAGACAGGTTATACTCACAAAGAAAGAGAGACAGAGAGACAGAGAGAGAGGGAGAGATGGAGGGTTTAAAAGGGACTACTTGATGTTGTTTTGCTGGGGAAGTGGATAGACATGAATCAAGAACATGTAGAGTGAATCGCAGAGTGTTAAGTCCTCATGCAATGTCCCAATGAATTGGTTATTATTGATTTTTTATTTATTTGTGATGTTATCACAAAACCATTGGGTGTATTTTCCTTAACAGACAGCACAATTTTCAAAGTTGTTTTCGATGGCTGCAGCCAAGTTGTTGTTAGACAGTTAAGTGATTTGACTGTAATCCAGTACACAATGACATCATATAGCCTTTATTTGACTATTTATAATGTTTTGCATTATTTATAGTGGTTTTTACATGACCATCATCATCAAGTCCTTCCATGAGAGCCCTAAATACAAAGAGGACTGATTCATTTATGTTAGGTAGAATGCCCAGAGGGGGCTGGGCAGTCTCATGGCCTTGAACCCCTGCAGATTTTATTTTTTCTCTCCAGCCGTCTGGAGTTTTTTTTTTTTTTTTTTTCTGTCCTCCCTGACCATCAGACCTTACTCTTATTCTATGTTAATTAATGCTGTCTTATTTTAATTCTTACTTTGTCTTTTTTCTCTTTTCTTCATCATGTAAAGCACTTTGAGCTACATTGTTTGTTGTTTTCAACCATTCATTGAGCCTAGCCCAAAAGACCCTAACCCAACAGCTTGAGGCACAAATCAAGATGCACTGTGAGGTATACTTTGTGCAAACTGTGTGTAGCCCTCCCACCATTTAACTGGCACGTTACCTATGACATAGGATGAAATTTCACTGGTGGGATCCACATTAAACACCTCCCAATAAATTTTAATAACCAATGGGTCCAATGAAAACAATTATTATTTATAATTGTTACACTATTTCAAAGTAATGATTTATAAACACTCCTTTTTATTAATTATTTAAATGCAACCAACATGTAAGCACTTCACACAATCATGGATAGAAAACAACAAACAAACAAACAAAAAAAACATAAAACACATTTATTTAAACACACCGCTTATGGGATATTATCACAGTTCAGCTTAAATTTGTCTAAGTTTCAGCACAAGTAAGGTTCACACATAGAAATCAACAATAAATATATAGGTATATATATAAAAAAAAATCGTTGGCGTGCTTAGTTGGAGCTCATATGCAGTACATAACTTTACGTGTACTCACGGTGTCCTTCCAGAACTTTTCCCCACACTTCTCATTTTCCTCCTTGATTAAACACAGGAATCTCACAGCTTCGTCTTGATGCGGGATTTATTTGTGTTCCCTGATTAGTTGTTGCCTCCTGTGATATTTCTGACACTGCCTATTTGCATTTTCTCCTTCTGGGATAAATCATGTCAGACGTATGCATGCCAGCTGTGCCTCTGTGGAAATGCGGCTGTGGCGATTCTCCAAAAAGTCCTTAACACCGAGCTCTGTATCGCTTAAAAGGGAGAGCGCGCGACTGTGCAGCCGCGTTTTTCCTCTTCAACAGGTGAGGTGTGAACCTCTTGCCGCGCGAGTTCCCTTCCCGCTCTCCCGCGGCGCTGAAAGCCGTGCGCACACTTAGCATCAAATAAACACTTCTGTGTTTACTATTATACCCAACTAGGAGGGTGCTACATGTGTATTGTTGATCATAAAAAATAAGGAAAAGACTAGTGTTAGTTAGAAAAAGGCCACTAAATTACAATTGGGATTTTGACTTCTGATCATGCTCTGGTTTTATGTTTTTTTTTTTTTTTGGCAGTTAAATGCCTTTGCTGTTTGGAATTCCTTTTGAAACTTACTGTATATAGACCTTTGCCTGTTCAACATGTATTCTCCTGTAGCCTCACATATAAAACCTTACTAAAAGGTGTAATAAGGCGCTATATAAGTGCCCGACCCAGCACAGACTGACGCAGAGGCACGTACAAAGTGATAACAAAGTTTATTAATTTTCTTCAGCTGTGGGACACGTCTTCCCCATGCCACACAGCCCAACACAGTCCCAAAGCACAAATACCACAAAAACACTTTCTTTCTCCTGTTCCACCACTCCTCCTCAAGCTTAGTCCTCCTCCTCCCAACTCTGACCCTTGAGTGGTGGTGGCTGGCCCTTTTTATAGCCCACCCGGAAGCGTTCCAGGTGCTTGACCACCTGGTCCTAATTGCACTACCGGGTGGGGCTGAAGATTCATCCAGCCAGGCTGTTGAAACCAGACAGCCCCCCCCTAGTGACCACCCATGGAGCCCTGTGGGAGGTTGGGGAATCACCGTTGGCCAGGGAGGCTGCCACCAAGTGTCCCAGGGGAGGTACTGAGCTGCCCATGGTTGCTCCCCCGGAACAGAAGTAGAAGGGGCGTCCCTGCTGGGCATGGGACCCAGCTGTCTGCCACAAAGGTTTCCATGCTAAAATTTGGTTTACACTTGAAATGCAAGAGAATGTATGCACAGACAAAAATTGGAATAATAAAACTGTACATATACCTCATACTACGACAAAGAGAGATTTTATAAATCTCAAATCAACTTAAAACTATGCATATGTGCATGCACTTCAGCCTCTTCCCATCAACACCTGTCACTAACCATATGTGGTGTAAAAGAACTTTTTTGAATATTTATGAACTAATCATCATATAAATTTGTCAATGTTCCTGAGTGACATCTTTAGTGACGATGGAAGAACAGTGGAAAAACAAATTAATTTTGTGATGATGTCTCTATCACAACAGTTATTGCATTAGGGAAATCAACAGTTGTTACACATTGCCTTTTGATCTCAGATTGCTTATCCTGACCATAAGGAAACTGGATGTATCTGAGTAGCACCTTAATTATTTCATTTCATACAGATGGTATGACATGGCTCAGGGATGACTGCAACATTCCAGACCATTTAGCCAGTTCACACTAAAAGCGTATATCACCAAAACCCCTATTGTTGTTAAAGCCTGTAACAGGACAGAGATTGTGTGATTTCTACGTGATGGTCTCTGTAATGATGGCTTTGATTCGTCACACAACTTCTAGAGGATGACTGTAGGGAATCTAAATTGGCTTATAAGTCAGTTATGATCATGAGCCAAAAATCATCATGACCCCTGATAGCCTGCCACTGGCTATATTTCCCAAAAGATCTAATGTTGTCATTACCAGTTATGTCCTGAAATGCACAACTCTCCCTTTTTATAGTCAAAACAGAGGCTACACACTAAGGCAATTATCCTTAAGTGTATGCATTAGGCATTACTACTACCATTGAAGACAACTATATTAAGAGAACATGTCAGTTAACTGATATAAGTTCAAGAACATTGAAATGTGACATGGAAATTCATAACAAAACATACTTTTCTGTTCATTTCATTGTCTTACTGCCTTTCATTAAAATGCCCACACCAGAAAAGTTGGCATAGGACTTGTGGATAGTTGAAACTAGCTGCAATGTTAAGTCAGTTTTCACGTCAAGTGCATGTTTTATACATCCTGAGTTTTGCATGAGAAATGGCTTATGCATGTTTTCGAGAGTAAGCAGGGTTTATACATGAGGCTGCTGCTTTCTTCTTCCAATATCCCAGCATTACCTGGTAGCTTTATTTAAGTAAGAAAAAAAACATCTCACTTTGGCTTATTCTTTCTACCAAATAATATACAACACAAAGACACTGAAGGTTTTGTTCTTTTATCTGTTTTATTTGCCATTTTCTATCCTCCCTTGCTTTATCAATCCTTTGCATTTAGCCATTTAATCAAAGAAAATGTTTGTGCATTTTGGCCTTATTGGTATCATTCTGAATAGGATGGTCATTATGAGAGGACACATTTCTTGGGATACCACCTTTGACCAGAGTTCCTCTGTGCTATTGAAGTTTATGCTTCTTGGTTACAGACAGAAGAAACCTTAAACAGTAATCTTTACAAATCAGGAACTTATTAAAAAAATCATTCAGTTCATTTCATTTCAGTTTTGAATTCATGTTTACTTTTGTTTCTGAAAATATTTTACATTTTTTTGGTGTTATCGTTTTATTATTGATTTTACTTTGAATGCTTATTTTTCATAAGCATTGTTAGTTTGTGGGTTTGTGTTAAAAATGCCATGACCTTCTGTCCTTCTGTTTGTCTGGTTGTATAATGTTGCTTACGCATGTGACACACTAGACTTGTGATCCATGACATTCCTGTGGCTATGGTACTGTACATAAGACAGCTGATCACCTTTAACAGCATCTGAAAACAAGACCTGTCTTCCTGGAAAAACTTGCTCTTATTTTTATTTTAAGAAAGTAACAGTATGTAATCAGAAAAAAAAAAATTGGGTTGGGATTCTTCCAGTTAAGCAAGATAACTCTGCATGCTAGGCCATTAAAATCAATTTGTCCTTTTCCACTTCAAGCCTATCTATGAGTATACCAAACACAGTGATTGTAATACCAATGCCGTCTGATAAATATTTAATGTTTTTTGTCCAAAACAATGTTAATTAGGTTCATTCCTAAAACATGTGGCTTAATGACGCTGGAGCTAGATTGCAACGGTCACAAATTGGATCTTGCCCTGGATACAATTTGGACAATTTTGAACAAGAAAAGTATGATTGGTAAAAGATGAAAAAAAAAAGATGAAAAATGTGATTAGATGAGCAACAGATGTATGCAATGAGTAACGTGACTGTTAATTTTAAACAATAACATCATCTGATACTGCTCATGACTAGAAGTAAAAATGTACCTATTTTTAAAAAAACACATAAAAAACAATTTAGTTATTAAAAATCATTCAAACTTAATTAGAAATTGGTACAAATCACACCAAAGTTTAAAAGGAGAGTTACCTTTCTCATCACTTTCTAGTTGCAAAAATGATCATTTATAATTTTTTTCCATCCATCTATTCATTCTACCTAGTCAAAACCCTAACTCAACAGCATGCGGCACAAAAGGTTAGTTTTCAAGAAGAACAAAGGATAAAAAAAAAACCACCTCTGCACCCCCAATTGAAAGCAAAATAACTACAGGAATCTGGAGTCTGTTAAGGAGAGGGTAAGTCTTAATGTCTGAGTCGATCGACACAATTCACATTAATTAACATGCTTTGCATGCCAGGGTGCATTTCTGTTCTCATATTTTACATAAAGTACTATCTTCTGCTATTCTTTTCTTCATCCTGTTGCACTTTGCATTGTATTTATGATTCCAACATACTGTATATGTAGCCTGTGGTGGGCTGGCGCCCTGCCCGGGGTTTGTTTCCTGCCTTGCACCCTGTGTTGGCTGGGATTGGCTCCAGCAGACCCCCGTGACCCTATAGTTAGGATATAGCGGGTTGGATAATGGATGGATGGATGTATATGTAGCACCCATAATATTTAACTTTTGTTGGTTAGGTCTGTCCAGCCCTTCAATACCTCATGGACTTTAGTACTCCAGGCCCATCTATCATCAACTGCTTGTCTGAGTTCTCTGAAGATTATGTTTATTACCTCAGTAATACCCTCTGTCCATTTCTGCCTCTATGATGCCCTTCTCCTCTTCTGTTCAGTATAAGCCAAAATCAGAGCCTTTCCTAATGAATCTGGTCTTTATATGAGGACAAAGTATTTGATTTTTTACATTAACAGTCCTTCCAGTGAGCAGTCTAGTTTTATTTCCTTCTGTATTGACAGCTTTGACCTTTTTATAATCCAGGTTAGTAGCTTAACCCAACGTCACAATGCAAAAGCATCAATTCTTTGGTATTCAGCCTTCTTCATGATCCACCTCTCACACCTATATGTTACCACTGGGAAGATCATTGCTTTGATGATATGGACTTTTCTGGAGATCTTTGCCAAGGAATGTTTTGCCAGATAAAAACTTGCCATAACTCACCATCTGAAAATTAGACTTTTTTTGTATTTTATGGTTGTAATCACAACCTGTTGAAATTTCTTAAAATCTTCCCCATTTGTTTGCCAAAGACTGATAGGACTGAATGCCATAATCGTCATCTTTTTGATGTTGAGCAGGAAACCAGCTTTTGAATTCTCTTCTTTCACTCTCAGCCACAAATTAATGAACTCCTTGTTCCTTTCAGCCATATAAGGTGTATCTTCTGCATATATAAGGTTGTTGACATCTTTCCCAAGAAGATGAATTCAACATATTCTGCATGTAAATTAAATACATATCATGACAATATACACCACTGTCTGACTCTTTCTCAATCTTGACCTAATCAGTTCTTCCATGTTTGGTTCTAACAGTTTCTTCATGGTACTTATGCAGATTCTTCAGAATACAAATAAGGTGACCTGGTACCCTAATCTTCGAAAGAACCTGCTATAGTTTATTCCAAACAATCAAAACGCTTTAAAGTATTCAGTGATGCAGAAGTATGAAACTCTCTTGCTTTCTCGATTGTGCAGCTCATGTTTGAAATTTGGTCTCTGGCATCTGTGCCTCTATTATTCTTATCTATCCAGCCTCTGGTAAGTCTGTGCCATTTTTGACTTTTATAATTTTTTTTGTTGTTTATTTCACCTTATACAATTTCTTGTATGAGGAATTTGCTGGTTTTCGCATACCCCTTGGGGTCAGAGCACAGGGTCTGCCATTATACAGGAGCAATTGAAGGTTAAGGGCCTTGCTCAAGAGCCCAGCAGAGTAGGATCTCTTTTGGCAGTGACAGGGATTCGAACCAGCAACCTTTGAGATACCAGTGCAAATCCTTAGCCTCAGAGCCACCACTCCACCCTAATGCCCAAGTTCCTTTCAGATCTCTGATTTTCTTAAATATCAATTAATATGGCTAATCGTGATTGGTGCATGAGCATATCTGATTCATCTGAGTCAGGAGACAGACTTCAGAACATGGTAACTCATAAGTGGTTTAGGAAACTCTCTTGAACTGGTGCAGAGAGTAGTTTTTCTTTATTCTGCCTTATCCTGCTTCATGTTGTTGCAGCATGACATTGGGCAGTTGCCTCTATCTGTTACTCCTTCACTTGATTCTCAGCGTTTATCCCTTTTGTCATTAACCAAAATCTCATTGTTCTGTCTTAGTACCACCTAAGCTGCAGGTGCTTTTTTTCTGCAAGTGAAGTGGCCACTAAAGTATTGGGCCTCTACATTCACAAGCTACGACTCAAGCCTGCAAAAGATTAAGGACTGGGAATAAGATAGAGAGTGGGTTCATCACATAACTGTGACAATTAATTAAATCAATTTACGAATGGTATTGTGACACATTCTACTGTAGTTGACATTTACCATAGACATAATGAGGTATTGAGACATTGAATTGTATGTAAATTTGTTATTTTATTTACTTTTTGTTTAGTTAGGATATTTTATAAAGCTATGGATAAGCAATAATAATTTAGATATGTTACTTTATCCAGTGTATAGTAATACTGAGCCATAATAAGTTTCTTTTATATTTAACAATTCATTTAATATTACTTACATACTGTTTTTACACTTAAGTAATTAAATTTTTAAATAGAAACAGTAATTGGTATAGTTGACTAAAGTAAAATTTCATATACAACACAGAATATATAAAATATGAGAAAAACTTAATTTTCTTCATAAGATTAAACAGATAAAAGCCATAATTCATAATAACAATGATATAAACCAAATTACTTTAAATAAACATACACCTTGTAATAAGAAGAGACACGAGGCATGGCAAGGTTTGGGGCAGCCACCCGTTTAATGCGGTATCCTGGCTGCAAAAGCAAATGATTCATGTAATACAAATTTACACGACGGAGTCCAAAACAGAACTGCCTCCCAGAGCAAAGGCGGGAGGCTTTATAGGACGTTGGGCGGAAGTGACGTCGTCCTTGGGGCCGGGACCGGAAGTGATGTCGTCCTCTGGGCCAGGACCGAAGTGATGTGTCCCGCTTCGAGGTGTTGGCTCCTGGTGGGATTTCCCGGGAAAGACCTGTAGGGAACTTAGAAAGAGCGTCAGCGTACCCCGCCCCCCCGGGCAGATGTATAATCAGTCCTCTCTAAGCCCTTCAGCTGCCTCCTATGCACACGTGTGTGACAACCTTCACAAAGACAAAGTAGCTTTCCAAAATGAGAATATTTAATCCAGGTTCTAATATATTTGAAAATATACATATACTTTTGGTCAATTTGATAGACCTTCATTGAATCAAATAATGGTACACAAAAACATTTGTGAAGGGTAGGCATAAGATAAATTAACTGAGTCTCTTTAATTTCAATTTTAAAAGGATTTTCTTATGGGCTTTCCAAACATCACAAGTTTTAAAAATTGATTTTATGTAAACCTTCCATATCAGGGTGGTTTGGGTGTCCTAAAACTTTTCTTTTTACGGTATTGGAAAATGCTGTGTGTGCCCAAACACACACCTTAGAGAAAACTGATCAAAGGACCATAGGCAGTTAAAAGATGACAGAAAAATAAACTATTTGGTAGGCTGTTTAAAGCTTCTCTGATTTATCTCTGTGGACTCTCTGTATTCAGTAACAACAGTTTGCTATTCCAGCGCATGATGGCAGATACTACTTTTGTAAATACATATACCTGAACTGATACACAGTGTCGGTGTGCATGTACTTGTACTTTCAATACCCAAACTGATATTATTAGCAAGTAATCGGAGGCCAGAGTTAAACAGTGAAGTGCTGACAAATTAAAGGGACTCATAAGTTACTATACGTTAAGATTTTCATTTTAATTATGTTAACATTTGCACTGTATTTGGTCACACCAAAATCCTATTTATAGAATCCAACAATAATTTTCTGGATAGCAAATTACTGTTTCTATTTTCTAACACTTTCCAGTATTCACACATCAAGTTAATTTCAGGATGTCCTTTACTGCACCTCAAACCCTATTGATAGAATTTTCTGGGTACAAATTACTGTTTCTATTTTTAACAGGTTAGTTTCAG
Organism: Polypterus bichir lapradei; assembly: GCA_026402145.1. NCBI lineage: Eukaryota > Metazoa > Chordata > Cladistia > Polypteriformes > Polypteridae > Polypterus > Polypterus bichir. Next base: position 10,887,226 of record JANRMT010062831.1, read on the forward strand.
AACGTCCTTTACTGCTCCTCAAATATCTATTGTTTTCATTCAATTCCTAGACCATTCTTTAACACACTATTATTAACTGCAACGCCAGGTAATTCAATGACAATCTTTCTCAGTCTGAACGGACGTCACAGTTCAGTGTACATTTAACTCTTTATTTTTCACACATTTATTACTTCATCATACTGTTTCTGCCTTTTGGCAATTTCCTTAGCATTAGAGGAAACATTAGAGGAGCCTTACCTGTTTTATTCACTGTGACTTTGCTGTGTTTTTCTAGATAGCCTGCATGTGTTCTGTTATCTCCTGCCTATAAACCTAGGACTGGTTATTGCTTATTCTGGTACTTCTCAATCTATGTTTGCCATAAATTTCTAGGTGCTAAAAATGATAGTCTTGAGGGACATGAGAGCTTCAAATTTCTAGAAGTCTAGAACAAACAATCCTTTAATCTCCTTGTCTAGTAGTATTACCTTATTTCCTCAATGTACTGTAGTTCCATCACATTTTCCACTTTGCTAAAGGCAGAACTTAGTATCAGTACAAAAGTGACTCAAGATGTCTAAAGTTATTTTGGTCAGAGATAAGATTTACTCCCGGAAGTACCCAAGGCTGATTGTCACTGCCAAGCAATTTTTTTAGAATTTTGTTCTAAAACAAAACAAGCATTTAAGTTTAATTTATTGGGAAGGGAAGAGGGCCATGAAGATCTTTGTTTTGGCTTAGGGGGACCTTGGAAGCAAACAGTTTGAGAAGCACAGGCTTATCCGATTTGGTGTCATCTGCTGAATGTACTGATTCCTTTAATTCTCCTTATAACAAAACATTTATTTGTTCAAGTTAGAATTTTACTGATTACAAGCACTAATAGACTGAAGATGAGATGGAAATAAGAGACATAGTTAGAAAGAGAGAGAAATAGAACAAAATATTTAGACTGAAGCTACTGTGAAACGTCAGACAACTAGTGAAGTAGTTTAAGGTTTTTGAGATAACTATAAGGAGATTGATGGAAATTGTAAACACTTCTTTTTCTTCATTTCATTTTCATCTCCTGGATATGCACATTTTTGAAGTATTTTAATAGAAAGAAAATGTCGCTCTACACAGCTTCAGACACATGTGGACACATGTATGGGTTTTTACTGTTTTACTTCCTTTTTTACATGAAAACTCCACTCGCCAGAGTCTCTGAGAACAAGAAAACAGAAATATTTCCTTACCTCAAAAAAAATAGGCTAACAATATGTGATACAATTTATTACCTCCAATTTTCTTTGTTATCATAAACATACTTCAGAAACACAGAAGGCATGTTTTCTAAAATCAAAACCTTTGCTGCTACAAACTGGATGTATTCAGTAAGTTTTTAAGACTTACTGCATAAACTTTATCTTAAAACACAAGAATATACTCTGCATTTTTTTAATTTATAAAAAAATGCTTTACTTAACAACACAATCTCTCATGCCAAATGAATTAATGCTATGAGTGCGAAAAAATAACTTTGTCTATCTCTATGTACATGAGTGTTGTTTGGATGCAATTGTACATATCTGGGGCAAGCTCGGGCACTGGCTAAGGTCAGATGTCAACCAGGCTCGCCAGGTGGTCGAACAGGTAGCCTGTGAGGGGTTAGTCAATGCCATGCCAGACTATCTCGCCCAGCAGGTCCGGAGACACCCTTACAAAGATATGAACAGTCTTCTGGAGGTCTTAGAGCGCCAGCTGGCAGTAACCCAACTCGGGGGGTCAGAGAGGTTGGCTCACAGGGTCTGACAGGGACGCGTCGCTACCCCTGAGCCCATCCGTCGCGCGGCGGAGGCTCCGGCAAAACCGAAAGACGGGGTGCCCACCCCGCCACGCTGTTTCAAATGTGGCGAGGTGGGACATATCCTCACCACCTGTCCCTTCAACACTGAGCTGATGGACTGCACCTGGGCCAAGGGAGAGAGGTACTGTGCTTTGTCAAATTCACTGGCAGTCTCCAATACAGGAGTGGTGTTGAAAAATGGGCACTCGGTTGTGGCATTGTTCGATTACCATTGTTGCTCACCGTTATGCTCTACCGCGGCAGTGGGTACCTCAAAGAACGAGTGTAACTTGTGTTTATGGGGAGACCAGGTCATATACTGTAGGTCTGCAAAGTGCTACATAACCTGGAAGGGGTATCCAAAACAACTGCTCGTTGCTGTGTTGCCCGAGCCCCCCCATATTGGACTGGTCAGAAAGCAAACACGGTAGAGGAAGGATCGCTCCTGAACCTAGTCTGGGTCTAATAGTGGATGGTCAAGGGGCCCTCCCAGCTGCTTCCATGCCGTGTTCCTCAGTAACTGTAGATGACATGGATGGTCAGGGGGAGCCCTCTTCGGCGACGGACCTCGACCCGGAAGTGCAACTGGGTGAGGATCCAGGTTGGATGATCACTTCCCTGGACCTCCCACCTGATCCGCTCGCCGGCATAGACTATCAGTTTCGTTCTACACTGGTGTCTTTTAAAAGAGAACAGTGGAATGATGATTCCCTGAAGTTTACCCGGAATGCCATCGTGTCCATAGACGACATAGCGTCGTCAGATTCTCCGCCACTGGGGCCATACTTTGTCTTGGAGAATGATCTGCTGTATTGAGTTGCGGAACACGAAGGCGAGAGGCGGAAGTTGTTTTTAGTCCCGCAGACCTCCCGCCTGGCTCACACCCACCTCTTAGGCGCCCACCTCAGGGCCAAGAAAACTTTGGAGCGAGTGAAGCTCCGGTTCTATTAGCCCAGGATCAACGAGGAAGTCCAACATTTCTGTCAGTCTTGCCCAGTCTGCCAGCTACGTCAGATACTTAGGAGGGATTGGGCTCCTCTGGTCTCGATTCCCCTTATAGATGTTCCCTTTGAGAGGATCAGTGTCAATCTAGTAGAACCCTTGGAGCCTTCAGTGCAAGGCCATAAGTACATATTAGTTATGGTTGATTATGCAACTCTGTACCCAGAGGCGGTTCCCCTGTGAGCTGCTAATACAAAAAATATCGAGAGTTAGTAGGGCTTTTTTTCAGAGTGGCATGCCCAAAGAAGTCCTTACAGACCAGGGTACACCCTTTACTTCGGATACGTTCAGGGAGGTTGCCAAGTTACACCACATTAACACTAGAATTACCAGAGCCTACGAAAAAACTCGTAGATCTGGCCCACCTTAAATCCGTTCGCACCTCTCCGCCAGTGTCCTTTATCCTGTAAATGTGCTGATAAAGACAAGCAGCAAGCAGCTGGCTATTCCATCCCCCCACCGACTTAGAATGTGCACGAACTTCTTCCAGCTCATGCCTTGATTGATTATCTGGGAGTGAAGTGGAGTTTTAGAGTGGAAATAATAGATTGTTATTTGGAACACACGCAGTTCATGTGTGTTCTGTTTCTACAATAATCTGTGTAAACAAATTTTTAAAACAGAAACAGTTTTTCGTATTTTAGTAGTAAATGACAAAATGTAGGCATAAACTGTATAATGTATGAAGCCTGAAGTCCAAAGATCAAATAAACACTTTCACAAAAGGTTCAAGGAAAAGACAACAGCTTCCGTGGCGTAGCGGTAAGATTTGCTGACTTGTAATCACGAGTCCCCAGTGCGATCCCCACTCACTCCTATATTTGCCGTTTTCAGTAGTGAGCTGCTCTTATTGTTAATATTATACAGTACACACATACACTTTGTTTGCGTCTGTAACACATGGTGTACATTTATAGGACTTGTAAAAGTTACCTTTTTTTTCACTTTTATTCTCTCTAAATCACGATCATGATACATACTACCGCCGCCCCCACCCAGGGATCTGACACTGTTAGTTTTTACAAAACAAATCCTCCAAAAATCAAATTTTGCTTTACTAAGTTTACTTCAAAGTTTATATTGTAAAATAAGCCGATATGCAAAAAGCCACCTGACCTACACTAATTTTACAAACGCAAAATCACAAAAATATGTAAACAAACAACTCACCAACTTCTCGCATCCACTTCAGATCTTCAGCTATAGTCTGCACTAACTGTTCGTTGCAATACTAGCACAAAATTACATAAAACTAGAGCAAAAAAATGTGAAAATACGCGGGCTATTACTACTCGTGATGGTCAGTTCTGCTCAGTGGCCAGTCTCAGCAGCCCAGCCAGTAGTGTAGCCTAGCAGGGGCGGCTCTAGGCTCATGGCGGCCCTGGGCAGAGAAAGAATTGATGGCCCCTTCGCCCCCCAATGTCAATATGGCATCTTATGCATGGCCCTTCCGTTGCGGACACTGCATAGCCGCCTATATGCGCGTGTCCGTAACTTGAAAACCAAGTGACGGCCCATGATATTCTCATTATGGCAGAACGTTATAATACTACATATAGCTTACTGCTCTGACTCTAGCGACATTAGTAAATACAGCGTACTAATTAACAAGAAACACAATGTTTTTTGGCCACATTGCTGTCAGCTGTGTCGTTATTTTCTCTTTCTGTTTTATATTCAATATATATTGGTGTGGCAGCCCTGTGCAGGTGCACAGTTTGCACATGCCTAAGGCTTCCCCTGCTGTAGCCTAGCACTTCAGTTGTGACGTTGCAGCTAATTAACTTTGGTCAAGGCTCGTGGCTATACTAGCAGATGACGTTTCCGATACCGTAATGCCATGGGAAAACGCGCTTTTGTCAGAAGGCAGAAGTAAGAAAAGTCAATAAGTAACGCTGAAGATGCAGAATGATTCAATCACAAACGATAGTAATCATTTTGTACAACTTCAGTGCTAACTAGGATCTGTCATGTGAGCCACACAGATTTCTGTTGCAGGCCGCATGCAGCCCAGGGGCCGCGTGTTTGATATGCCTGGTCTAAGATGTCAAAAAAAACAGAGACATAGTTATATATGATATTTGGAAGTATTCGTTTTATGACCTGTATAGTACATTTCGGAAAACTTTGAAGCATGGTTGCAACATTATTCATGTTATTCATATTCATTAACATAACATCTTGCGGTTTGTAATCAGTGACCGCGTGTTTTTTTTTTCTCCGATCTTGCCAGTCCCCACATGTTGCTGTATGCTGTTTCTATTGTACTCCAGGACATGCAGAGGAAAGAACAGTACAGAGCAGTAAGTTCAGCGCTATGTGCAATCATCAGATTCAAATGTTAACAGTTCACACACACGCAAGGATCGTCCTTCCTACATTTACAACGTGTGTACCTGTTACAACGTACACACTTCTCTCTTTGCTGTGGTTTCTATTACACACCTGAAAGAAAGAGACAATATATGTGAAAACATCATCACACTAATGCAATATTATTTGAAAACGAACAGCATCAGATTGGGTGTGAATTTATGCTGGCGCTGTTACTTAGAGTCAGATCAGGAGCTTATTCAGTGCGTGCAAGAACATGCAGGTGGCCAGACGCTGGCGGAGAGGTGCGAACGGATTTAAGGTGGGCCGGATCTATGAGTTTTTTCATAGGCTCTGGTAATTCTAGTGTTAAGCATCTCAAAACATTGGTCTATCATCCTCAGATGGATGGGTTAGTGGAAAGATTCAGCCAGACATCCTCAAACAGATGATCCGCAAGGTAGTCAGCGTGGACAGTAGGAACTGGGATCAGCTTTTGCCCCTGGTACTTTACACTTATCAGGAGGTGCCACAAGCCTCCACAGGGTTTTCCCCTTTCAAACTTTTATAGAGACACCAACCCCAGGGCATTTTGGACGTTCTAAAGGAAGGTTGGGAAGGAGAGGCACTTACCTCCACCAACATCTTAGAGTATATCACGCAATTACACGATAGATTGGAAAAATTTGACCCCTACTAAAGGAACACATGTCGAAAGCTCAAGCAACACAGGCGCAGAACTACAACAGAAACTCCTCCCTGCGCAAATTTCAGCCGGGAGATCGTGTAATGGTGCTTGTGCCCACTTCCCACTCGAAATTGCTGGCTCATTGGCTGGGCCCTTATGAGGTTAAAGAGAGAAAAGGGCTCGTTGACTATTTGGTGAGTCAACCAAATCATCAGCCGAGCAAGCGGGTATATCATGTTAATTTACTGAAACCGTGGAAGGACAGGGAAGAATGCCCTCTTGCCGGCCCTAGCCTCTCCCTTTTCTCGAAAAAAGCTGAACTTAGCCTCAGCCACAATCTGACTCCCCACCAATGACAGGAGCTTGAAAGTGCGATCCTGTCTGTCCTGGAAGTGGTCAGTGAAGCACCAGGCCAGACCTCACTGATTCAGCACGACATAGTGACGGACCCAGGGGTGGTAGTCAGGGAACATCCCTATTGCCTCCCGGAGGCGAAATGTGCAGAGGTGGAGCTAGAAGTTCAACGGATGTTGGACATGGACATTATTGAAAAAAGTCACAGTCTTTGGTCCAGTCCCATCGTCCTCGTTTCTAAACCGGACGGGTTGTGGAGATTCTGTAACGATTTCCGACGTCTTAATCAAGTCTCCAAATTCGATGCCTACTCCATGCCCCACATTGACGAACTCCTCAAGCGGCTGGGGGCGGCCTGTTACTTGACTACTCTTGAAATGACGAAGGGATACTGGCAAATTCCCTTAACGGCATCCGCAAGAGAGCAAATGGCATTTAGCACCCCTACTGGACACTGGCAATACAAGGTCCTTCCATTCGGGCTGCACGGGGCACCAGCAACCTTTCAGCGTCTGGTAGACAGAGTGCTAAGGCCCCACCAGTCCTACTGTGCTGCCTACCTCGATGATGTTGTCATCTTTTCCGACATCTGGGAGGAGCATGTGCTTCAGGTTTACGCTGTCCCCCTAATGCTAGCGAAGGCCGGGCTATGTATCAATTCCTGGAAATTTTATTTGGACTGAACAAAGCCAAATATTTGGGCTACCTGGTAGGAGGGGGACTTGTGAAACCACAGAGTTCAAAAATAAAAGACATCCTTGAATGGCCCTATCCGATAGTCAAGAAGCAAGTGCAAGCCTTCTTGGGATTAACAAATTACTACCGCCGGTTTGTACCTTGTACCTTTTTCTGAGAGGGCCGCCTCCTTGACGAATCTGACAAAGAAAAGGGCTCCTTTGCATGTGGTGTGGAACGATTTGACGGAACAGGCATTCAGTGACCTAAAAACAGCCCTCACAACAGCACCTGTTTTGAGAACTCCTGATTTTTCTCTTCCTTTTCTCCTCCAGATCGATGCTTCGGAAACAGGTCTAGGTGCAGTGCTGAGCCAAAGCATCGATGGTGTCGAGCACCCCATGATTTACCTGAGCTGGAAACTGTTGGACCGGGAGACAACGTATGCAGCGGTGGAACAGGAAGCCTTGGCCATCAAGTGGGTGGTAACTCACCTGCGGTACTACCTGCTGGGCCGGGAGTTCACCCCGGTGACGGACCATGCCTCCCTCCAGTGGAGGGCCCTCCACAGAGACTCGAATCCTTGGGTCACCAGTTGGTTTTTGGACTTGCAACCGTACAAGTTCACAGTCACTTATCGCTGAGGTAACCTCCAAGCCAACGCTGATGCTCTCTCATTGATTCACAACCTCTTGGTTCGGGCTGCCCGACCCGATGGGTCTTGGCTGAAGGGGGGGTCATGTCACGCATGAACACATGAGGAGCAGCTTAAAGACTCAACGCGCACAGTGATAAGTCGTGCCAGGGGACAACAGCGGGATACTAACCTCTTTTTCTTTATTTTCTCAGAAAAAACTAAGCACAGCAGCCATAACATTACCCGGACGCCTAAGGAAACAAGCCACTTCCTGGTCCCTTTCTTCCCTCTGGTCCCTTCCTGTTGACATTATCTTCCCATCCACCACCACAATTTTCCCAGCATCTCATCGTTTCACTTCCAGTCCCACCCTATATATTTTCTGTCTGCCAACCCTAATGTGTCTGTTGTATATGGAAAAGATCACTGACCTGTTTTTTTTTGTTTACAGTATATGGGGCTAAACACCCCAAACCTTTATGATTGTTTCTGATTTATTACTATTTATATACACACTAGCCACCCGTGTAGTAGTGAAACAGGACAAACTTTAAAAACCAATAAATAAAAAGGTATCGCTAGATAAGCAGAGCCAAGTTCTGCTCCAAAACACAGAATTAGGCAACTCCCCACTCCTGATGTCACGCTTCCCCTTCCCCTCGGTCCACAGCCTTTGCCTTGAATTAGCGCAAATATATCACTCCTGCAAGTGAACTATGATTCTTAGCACAATGAAAGAAGTCGCAAAATCAATCAGAGTGTTCAAGCAAATTCTAGATAAAAACCCAGTCTAAGTCCATTAAGAAGTTCTCTCATGAAAAGCAGACAGATGTTGGATTTTATATATATAGAGATACTAGCAGGAGTACCCAGCGTTGCCAAGGAATCTATAACCGGTGAATTTCCGAAATGAGAGAAACAGAATATAGAAATAGAACAAACAGTTTTCTGATTCACATTTTATTGTAGGAGATAATATAAGTGCTCATTCCAGAGCCTTTGGATCTATATATATAATTCACTAAGGGCACGCAAGACAGTGAGCGCAAGCAAGACAGAGAGCCACGCCCGCCAACTCACAGAGCCCTGCCCACCAACTCTAAGACCATGGGATACACACGACAGACCCCCGCCCGCCATCTCTAATCCTACTTCCGCGTCTACCGTCACTCTCGATCAAACAGCAATAATTAGCAAACAAACAAACATAACTGGCAGTAACAGTGCAAAATTCACAATTGGTATGCCAGTTTGAAAAGATAAGTTTTGAGGATAGTTTTGAAATGTGTTATTGAATCGAGCTGATGTATATGAGAGAGAAGAGAATTCCCGAGTTGAGGAGCACTATGAGAGACGCTCGAGCTCCCATAGCACAGAGTTTGATGTGTGGTACAGAAAGTACAGCTGCAGATGGGAATCAGAGTGAGTGAGACGAGTGTCAGTCTGTAGGAGATCAGTGAGGTTGTGGAGAGCTTTAAATATTAAGAGCGGTATTTATTATTGTATTCTGTAGTTAACAGGGAGCCAGTGAAGTTGAGAGAGAATAGGTGTAGTACGAGTATGTTCAGTGGATTTAGAACAGCAGGTTATTATCCTGGCAGCAGAATTTTGAATAAATTGTAAGCGATGGATACGTTTTTGTGGGCATTAACCAGTACTTTAGTACTGTGTTGCATAAGAACTGAACGAAGTCTAGAAATGTTTCGGAGATGGAAGAAAGCAGTCCGAGAAATGTTACTTATGCGGGAGGAATTATTAATTAATAATAATAATAATTATTATTATTATTATTTAATAATTGCCATTATTAGTGTATAAATGGATATAAATAATTGCATGTAAACGCTCGTATGTAAACGATACTGTTTAAAACATTATTGTTTTTTCATCAGAAAACCCAGTTTCCACTTCTACTTGTATTAGTTTAAATGGCACTTTAACCACTCGCAATAGGGCGGATGCGCTGACTTATCGTGTCGACTGGGCAACACAGTGAATGCGGCGTCTATCTATATATGTCTATGTTTTCCGTAGCCTGCTACAGGAAGGTACTCTCTCGACCATTGGCATTGGTTTCGCTCCTTGTTATTTTCATTATACTGCGATGGTGGTTTCCTAAGCCTTTGTTATACTGAATTCCTTTCTCACCATTTTCTGTTCCTATTCTTACACCGCTGTATGCTACGGCGGACTTCGGCTAGTACACTATATTTTTTGTTTTCCTTTGTGGTGAGAAAATGAACATATTCTGAGGATTGCCCACTCTAGAAAATGCTACGTAGAGTCGCCCATGTGAAAAGCATGGATTTTCGAAATTGATGCCTGCAACTTGTAGTGATTGCCCTTGAGCCTTATTAATTGACATAGCAAAAGCCAAACAAACAGGAAATTGGAGTAGCTTGAAATCAAAGGGTAAATCATTCGGAATCAGCAGTGTTCTTGGTATGAAAGCATCTTTATGTCTTGCGCAACGTGTCATGAAAGTTGCTTCAATAATATTTGAATAGAGAGTCTTGACACAAAGGCAAGTGGCATTATACAGTAAGGAGCATCTGTGTTGAACCGTGCTGCTATCTAACGGACGTTGGCGATGGTAACTACAGAGAGAAGTGACATACAACCGCTGCTGCGTGTGTGGAAAATGGTGGGGGAAGGATGCTGTCTTTTTAAGGCGAGTCTCTGTTTAAACGTGTACCTGGCATTGCCTGGGAATCTATAACCAGTGAATTTCCCAAATGAAAGAAACAGAACAAAGAAATAGAAGAAACAGTTTTCTGATTGACATTTTATTGTAAGTTCCTCCACTATGGATTCTGTGTGCTGTGGCATTTCAGATGCCCTTGAAATAGACTTTCTTGTAGCATCTGAAGTGCACCTTCCAATTCTACATCTTTTTTTCGATGGCATGGGTATATTAGCGAAAAGCAGGACAATTACAATGTGTTACATGGTATTACATATGGAATAAGCACCACGGTGAGAAGTATTTACGTTATTTACAATACGTCGTAAAATGAACAAATAGTACCAGTCAGTCAGAAAGAGCAACACTGAAATCTTACTGTCAGTCAGAAAGTGAAGAAATAGAACCACAAATATGGAAAGCCAGTGAGAAAGAGTAGCACTGAAACCGTACTGGGAAAAATGGCAGGGAGGGGTGCTCTGT
>JANRMT010062831.1:10912870-10929655 GCA_026402145.1 Polypterus bichir lapradei
ATTCTTATTGTTGATCCCAGTATTGTTTTTGCACTACAACACGTTTATTAGTCTTGAACAAGTATGCAGGTATGGAGCATGAAAAGTATATTAACAGCATGTAATATAAAGGAAGTCAATTTAAAAAATAATAATTATGGTGATAGAATATGAGACTTTGTAAGTCATTTATCTTAACTCCAATTCGAGTCACAAGTCACATAATAATCAAGTTTAAGTCAAGTAAAGCCTTTTTTTAAAATATTTTTAAGCAAGTCACAAATTACTAAAATTAAGATTTGAGTCTGGCTTGAGTCAGATTATGTGACTGAAGTTACCCACCTCTGGTTCATACTATATCTTGGTTTCACAACATCTTGATCAGTTTGCTGGTACATATATCAGTAATGGTTTTGGTTTAACTTGGTCAGTTTTTGGCGCATTCACTGGTTTCATCGTCAACTTTCTAGTGCATACATTGGGTTCAGTAGAAGTCTATTTTTTGTGGCCATATACGGGTTTTAGTACAAAGATTGCTTAGACATACATTCATTTCAATACACCTTGAAAAGCTTGCAGGAGCACATATTGATTCTGTGTCAATTCAGATATGGTTAACATGTGGCACAGAAATGGGTTATTATGGTTTATACTTTGATTTATTCAGACGCCTGTAGTTTTACTGGTGTATATATTTCATTAAACCTACTGTAGACCTGTTTACTGGTGAGTATGTTAATTTCATTACACCTCAAACAGATGACTGTCCATGCAGTATTATTGGTTTCAATACAGCTGTGTAGGTTTGATTTTGTACATTACTGGTTTGAAAGAGTACATGCTAATTGCAGAACACCTCCTCTGGTTTGGCAGCATGTTTGTTGATTTACTCACATCTTCTGTTGGTTCATTTGCACATATGCTGGATTTTATACATATCTTTCAATTTACTCTCACATGTATTTATTTCACTTCAAGTGTATTGGTTTACTGGCACATACATTATGGTATATTTTAAAGTAATTTTAAGCGGGCAAGCTAATGTGTTCAAACAAAATAAAGGAATCAAATTTTAATATTCATTAACTTAATAAATGTAAAATCATTTTCAAAACATCCATACAAATTTACTTGTATTTATTTTAGTTTACCCAGATTTTAATTGTGTTATCAGTAGCAGCATATTAAAAATAATGCTGGAAGGATCTCAGTGCTTCAAGTCCACAGGTTGCATGGCAATCACTGTATAAAACTACGCCATAGTATGGCTGAAATTTAAACTAGAGAGCCAAATTGAAGGAATAATTTCATAGCAGAATCTGATAAATCTGTAGTATTTATATAAATAGTATGTTATAAGAAGGGCAGCATGGTCGTGCAGTGGTAGCGCTGCTTCCTTACATTAAGGAGACCAGGGTCCCCATCCTGGGTCTTCCCTGCATGGAGTCTGCATGTTCTCCTTGTATCTGCGTGGGTTCCCTCCAGGTGTTCCAGTTTCCACCCACAGTCCAAAGACATGCACGTTAGGTACTTTGGACCTTCTGTTTGGTTTGTGTGGGTGTGTTCACCCTCTGATGGACTGGTCCTGGGTTTTTTCCTGCTTGGCTACCTGGGATAGACTCCCTCACAACAATAACCCTGTTCCGGAATAAACAAGTTTGCAAATGACTAACTGACATTTTAGATATTAAAGAAACGGATCAGTTTCAAAATAAGTTGCTTTGAAAAGATTTATCAAGAGAATTTTTTGTTCTCCATCATACTTATTTTTTAAATAGCTTATGCCTTACATGATAATCTTCATTTTAATACTGAAACCATAACTTCATAGTGTATTAGAGATGAAGCCTCAATAGTGCTTTATATATTTTAAGAATAACATTTTGACTCATTGTGCTCAGTACTCCAATATCCTGTTAGCTTCTGTCCACTGTCTGATGCTGGACAGTGAAAAGTCCTTTCTAACTCCTAGGTCCTTTTCAAAAGCTGTACTTTTTAGTTTCAGATCCCACATTGTGTATTCAAATCTAACATGTTTACTTGTATGTGTAATAGTTTTATCAAAATCATTTATATAAATAAATAGAGCAACAGCTCCAGCAGTGATCCATCATGCACACTAGTTTTAACGATGTCTAATTTGAGAAAAGTTCCTATCACCATAACCTTTTGCTTTCTATTTTTTAAGTCTGTTCTGCAGCTATCTACACACTGCTCTTTGAATAACCAACCCATTCGGTTTTCCTACTAGCCTGTCATGGAATATTTTATGAAAAGCTTATTGAAACTCGGGATTAATAATACTGTGCGCACCCCTGTATTCAAATACTTTTGTTGATTTTTCATAGAATTCCAGCATATTAGTGAAACACAATCGCCACTGTCTGATTCTTTTTAACTGCTTATTTATACACCTGTTCTCAGTCTTTTCTTTAATGATTGCCTCCATTGATTTACTAGTGATACATGATAAGCATACTGGCCTTTACTTATTAGGAGTGGCCTGACATTGTCTAGCTTCGGTTTAAAGAAATTTCCCTAGTGTGCACTAATTTCTGAAAAATATACTATAAGGGGCAAATTTAAACATCCTGAGTATCAGTAATAGTCCCTGTAGCTACAGGGAAATGATCAACTTCTTTACATAGCATAACTTTAGAAAACATCACAGCATCTGATATTTCATTTTTTGTATATTTAATGTCACTCTTACTGTTCCTTATGCACTTCACTTCTTTCCTGACTGCTTTTTTACTATGAAAATCCTAAAGGAATCTTTGTATAATTGTTTTACATTTTCATGCAATATTCCTCTTTAACTGCTTTTTAACATTCTTATTGCCCATTTTAACCATTGCCCTTGCATCATCAGTGGCTATGTAGTTAATCCTGATATTAATGGTGTTGTACATGTTATCCAGCTGATTTTTCCTTTGATACCTGTTTTCTTTAGCTCCTTCCCAATACATCAGCATCGCTCTAGTTCATATGCACCCACTCCTGGCAGTACACCAAAATTTGAGCCACATGTTAAACTTTCTAATCTTCTCAGTCTTGCCTGGACTGGCACATTGCACAAACAGAATGTCAGTTTTTCTCTTCAGCTTAGCACCTAGCTCCTTTTGCTTAGATAGCAGGACTGTCAGATTATGCTTGTCGTTTATTCCAATGTGGGCAATGACAATTAGATGCACCACCACTATGGCATGAAGCCTATCTGTACACCTAAGGATGTCTCTCACCTGGACATCTGCAAAGCAACACATCATATGAGACTCTCAATCACTGGAGCAAAACTGCGTATCAGTACCTCTAATAACTGAGTCCCTACTATCATTTCCTCCACATTTCTTGGGGCTAACTTAGAGGTTACCTGCTGGGATTTATCATCCCTGTCTGCTACCTGAGTGTGAGTTATGAGAGTCACTGCCCAGCTCCTCAAGGTCATGAAATTTGATGGACACTTCCTGCTCTAGAGTTGATGTCCCTGGACAGTGTGCATCTCTTATCTAGTGCTCATGTCCACCTGCAGCCAACCTGTCTCTGCTCCTCTGGACTATAGACTCATCCCACAACTCTTTAAAGGTCATCCTTTATTGAAGGAAATTCAACAGCAATTGAGTCTAGTCTTTGATGCTATTGATCATTCTATTCTATTACATTGGTTTGAATATTACATTCGTTTAGTTTGTATTTATCAAATCTATTTCACTACATACAGAAATGTGCTGATTGCACTCTGACATTATATTCAGAAAATATAGTGACCTGCATTTCTTTATGTTTGACAGCAGTCTGTCTTTTAAAACACACAATATAAAACTAGTTAAAACTTATTTTTCTTGGCTTAATATATCGAAAGATTAAGATGGTGTCTAAACATAGAGGACACAGAGAAATTAATTACATTCTTTCTAATATGGCTGCCCACTGCAATGTGTTATTCACTGTTCAAATTGTGATATGTAAAACTTTTGCATAATTCAAAATGCTGCTGCAAGAGTCATTACAAGAACTATAAAATACTGTAACTCCTTTTCTAAAGTTTTTACACTGGCTTCCAGTTAACTACGGAAGCTCTGAACTGCACAGTGAAAAAAAAGTGTGGGATAACCCTTATCTCGTACGTACGTGAAAATATCTCATACATATGGGATACTTTCATGTACGTACAAGATAATATTAGATTAAAATGTTACAAAAGTGCTCTTCAGGGCTACCTAATTACGCCTTTACCAAGGCTTCGACGCTTCAGTTTGACGTCACTTCCAGCTCTTGTAGCGCGCGGATATAAAAAGGCAGACGGCTGGGCTTTTATTTATTAAAGCTGTGTGGGATGGTTGAAGATGGGTTTAACTGCAGCCTACAATACCTATGACGTACGTCAGGTAATGCCCACAACGTCAGTCATGAAATGCCCATTGCATACCCCGTTACACTACGGTTAAGATTAGGCTTATGGGAGGGTAAGGGTTTAGGTACATGCTTTATGTTTACAGGTATTCGTCTGCACACTCGTACGGAGCACCTGAGGAGATATGGTGTTTTTTTTTTTCCTGGGAAACAATTTGGTGCGTACAACTTACTATCTCGTGCCCACCACTTACCATAGCCTGCGCACCAGGGGCCTCATGTATGAACAGTGCGTACGCACAGAAATGTTGCGTAAGAACTTTTCCACATTCAAATCGCGATGTATAAAACCTACACTTGACGTAAAGCCGTGCACTTTTCCACGGTACCTCATACCTTGTTGTACACAAGTTCTCTGCTCGATTTTGCAGACTGGTGGCACCCAGCGTCAAAGCAGTGCTACTGTTCCTGTGTGGTTACTCTTTATTTTCCTGATGCGGCTTTATAAATATACTGAAACTAACCGCATATTGTTTATTAGTGTAATGAATCTGATTGTAATTAACTTGTAACAATATAATGGTCCAGGGAACAGTCATAGTATTCCAAATACCATAACTGCTTTAGCGTTGTTACTCTCACTGCACCTTCTTCTTCTTTTTCTTCTTTCAGCTGCTCCCATTAGGAGTTGCCACAGCGGATCATCTTTTTCCATATTACTCTCACTGCACCACTTGAAGTATTTATATCACTGTATCTGTGTGGGGAATCACAGCAGCAGCTGATCAGAAAGAGAATTATCGGTATACAGTATCAAGCACACGCTGTCTCAGCCACGGCAAAACATTTCAAAGCCTTTCCTGTACGGACCTCGTGGTTCACAAACAGTTTCATCCCAAGAACTTTAAACACAATCAATCAATTGCTCCTTGTAGAACTGCTTGTACTTATAATTACAATCACCCCAACGTAAACTTGCACTACAGTTATAATATTACACAACCTGAGCCACTTTATAAAGCGCGTATTTACATATGATGACGATATCATTTTTAAGATGAAATGCAGCAAAATATGTTTATTATATTATACAGATAAAACTTTAACTTCATTTAAATAATCTATATTCTTCACTGGGACTGGCGTGAAGGATAGAATAATTAAACATGTACTACGAAGATATTTCAATGTTCCTTAAACGTTTTGAAGAATCGGCGCTCTAAGCTTACAGATGGCTTAACGTCTATCACAGAACTGATTGTGTGGCGATTGGTTACTTGGAGAAAGAAAAGCAAGGACTGCAGGGGCAGCCACGCAAATATATATTGAACATAAAACAGAAAGAGAAAATAACGACACAGCTAATAAGGCAGCGGCAAATTTCGACACAAGTTAAACGCTTGTGTCATGAGCACAAGGCAGCTATGCAGAAAAGTTCTTACGCAACGGATGTGGCCATCCACCGTGCATAAGATACCATATTGACATTGGCGGGCGAAGGGGCCAGCGATTCTTTCTCTGCCCAGGGCCGCCACAAGCCTAGAGCCGCCAATGAGTACTGCTGCAATAAATAATTTCATCGAAGGTTGTGCACAATCACTGCGCCGTGAAACCCATGTTTAATAACGTGCTTTAACTCTTATCACCATGAAAATGATATCTCTTATACATCTCAGTATTTTAGTTATTCAGAGAGCTGTAATATCACGAATGTAATGGATTTTGTGTCCAGTCGGAGGAAGAGAGCCGGTTTAAGAAGCAAGTAGTGATTCACACACATAGAGCATATAGAAGATCACATACAAAACAAAGCATTTAACGTGCTACTTTAATTACGATGTGATTTGAGAAACTGGTTAATTAAACGATTTTAAGATGAAGTTTATGATGTTCTACTTTAGTTACAAAATAAACTACATGATTAAAGTGGAAATTTTGAGATTGAAGTTGACATTTCGTGCTTTTTCCCCAATGTGTGCCTTTTTTTTCTCTGTACCCTAATAAGCTTTCATATGACACTCTGATAGTGGGCTATGACTCGCCTTTTCATGGCGACTTTAATATCTGACAACTTTTTTTTTATTTCCGGCACTGTGCGACTTTGTGAACGTGAGCTTTCAAGTTTCTCCAAGTTTCTGTGCGTACGCACCGTTCATACATGAGGCCCCAGGTACTTTAAGGTCGCACCGGCCATTACTACGTGTGCGCCGCATACATTCAGATGAGCACTAAATACCATTGCATGCTACTGTACATCATTTTCTGGAAACAGGACATATTACTGAACAGTCTGATGTTTTCCTCACACAGTTACAGCCCAAAGAAATGGATATTGTCAAGTTTATAAAAGCAGACTGTGCATTCAAGCCCAGATTGTTAAATCCTCGAAGCAGCACTGCTAACCACTGCACTAATTTATAGTAAAAAGAAATGACATTAGTCAGCCATCTACTTACTAGCCCGGCCGCTTCTTATTCACGCAAGTTATGAGAGGAATACATATTTCATGTATTGAGTACATGTGAAGTTTACGCAGTCCAATGTGAATTCACTAATTTAATTCTCTGGTAAACCTGGCTCACTCGATTGCTTATCTGCACCAATGAACAACAACAACAACAACAACATTTATTTATATAGCACATTTTCATACAAAAAAATGTAGCTCAAAGTGCTTTACATAATGAAGAATAGAAAAATAAGAGACACATTAAGAAAATAAAATAAGTCAACATTAATTAACATAGAATAAGTGTAAGGTCCAATGGCCAGGGGGGACAGAAAAAACAAAAAAAAAACTCCAGACGGCCGGAGAAAAAAAATAAAATCTGCAGGGATTCCAGGCCATGAGACCGCCCAGTCCCCTCTGGGCACCCAGTCCCCTCTGGGCAGTCTATGAACTGTGGGATTTAACGTGCGTCTAAAGAGTTAAATCCAAATCGGGCCACTTTAACTCCCGCCGTTTTCAGACAAGAAATGTACCCTTGTTAAAAAGTCAAACTTGAATATCCTAGTCAAATCCACTGGCAAACCTGGCACACTGGGTCATCTGTTGCACTGTGCATAACGTACTGCGACCTTTAAAGGCTCAGCAGAGATCTAAATCGTGTTGCTGCGGATTTTTATTGTCACGTTTTTGACAAGATGGATCTCTAAGTTAAATTGCAGGTAATACTTGGACACTGTATACAACCATTAAACAGTCTTAGGCTTTACTTTATTGTTTATCCAAACAACACAATGCTCTGTCAGTTTGAGATTTTCTCTTTAAAACATGTTGACCTGATTGTATCTTCTAAGGGTTTAGTCCTGAAACTAAAGCCCTAATATGCTTCTCACCCTTTGAAAATCTGCAATACTTTCAGATCTTCAAAAATAAGCCATTCAAATGGACTAAAGATGTACTGTCCTTGTTTTGAAGAACACTAAGTCAGCTTTTTGCCTACATTCATCTGCACCAGGATATAAATCAATCCTTAAGACTAAACTTCTTCAATAAATTCTGAAAATGATTGAAAACATTTTATTTTCTTTTTGAATTATATATAGATGTATAGCGAATTTTTGTTGTCACTATCTTTATCTTTTATTTTATGCTATAAATCTTTGTTATACTTTCCTGTTATACCATAGATTGCTGTGTGAAGTGTTTTATAATAATGTAAACACTAACTATATAAAATAAACAATAATAGTAAATAAAAGTAGCAGTTACTGTCATCTGTATTTATGTGAAATATTCCTATATAAGAAACAACTTTGAAATTATTTCTAGTCCAGATGAATCAAATACAGTTTTATGTGATATATATACTGTAGCCTATACCAGTGCCATTTTTTTTTACAAATATGATTATCATGATTATTACAGTGAATAATAATTGTTTGCTTTAACATTTACTTGTTTTAATAATACATAGTACATTTAATATTTATTTGTAATGCCAGTATCTATAAGATACAAACGGTACAGTTTTCCTTAGTGATTCAGATATCAAGTTGTATTTATTCTACTTATAAAGCATTACCTCAGAAGTTGTGACATATCTAAGGTAACACATGATGGAGTCCTTTGATGTTTAAATAATGCAGTAATATTAGGTTCACGTTGTGTGTAGCCTAACCTATAATGGAAAAAACACTTAACCCTGATTCACTCTGGTGAAAAATAATAATAGTCTCACCCATAAACATTGTTGTAGTTGGTGTGAAATTCAGCACACAAATGTGATGTGGCTTAACTGGTTCTTTAGAAGTGTAATGCCCTGCAAAGTATGTGAAGATGACTATGGTTGAGTTTTCACTAAGAACCTCTGTTTTGCTGTAAAACCTTGCTATTATAAGTATTAGAAGGTTTAATACATTCTTTTCAGCATCCACATGAGTACAGTATAATGAGTAATTACTAGTTATGGTTTAGATGTGTATCATTTGCTATTCATATGTGGCAAAATAGTGTAATGATCTATTTAACATAAAATGATACTTTGAAAATATTGTTATGATTTACACTAACAACAAGGGGACAAAAAGGGGAACTATTACACCCTGGCCACACTAATACTTAAAAAATTATTAATGACATTTATTATTCAGATAAATAAATTGAAAAAGAAGCAAAACTTCAAAAAAGTCAAATGATTGAAATACCAAAAGAAAAAAAAATACAGAATGCAAAAACAGATTTCAGAATAAAAAGCAAAAGAAGACAGGAATTAAACATTGTCAGTCTCACGTGATCAGTGAGTGCTCCACAGACTCTGTTCAGGTATGTGAGATGCAGAATTATTGGGATGTGATACAATCATTGTTTTATCATAAAAATGTATATGTAGTTTAATATACAGTATCTGTTTTATAGCACCCCAGAAGTACAGCCCTTATTACCTTGGCACAAGCAGCCCAAATTAAAACCTGAACGGCAGTCAGGCATACTGACATTCTGTTTCTTTGCAGATGGTGCTTTCTTCTCCTTATCTGATAGGCATGTACATTTAAAACAAACATTAGCCATTCTAATTCCAAAAAACCTGCTGTTGATTATGTGAAGTACATTAGACCTTAAAATAACCATGTTACCTAAAACAAAAAAGTTATACTCTAAAGTAACTGCTGTCATGTTTCAGCCAGTGTTTCTCCCATGGTTGGGGTTCAAATTTGCATTTCTTGTCTCTTTTGTCTATTTTTGTGCCACTTATTTATGTTGATGTTTCTTTTGTTTGTTATGCACATTATTCTTTGTTTTTGTCTGTGACTATAAAATGGTTATTTTCAATGTGTTTTTGGGTGCTCCCCCAAGAGATGTGGCTACTTGCCAATCACCGCCAGAAACTGCCCTCCGCCCTATAAATCCGGAGGTGCTCCCATAGTTCCTGGCAGATCATTTTGAATGCACTAGGGAGTGGAGTGTTTACTTGTGTTTGTATTGTGCTTATTGTGATTTCCAGGATTTTTCAACCCGTGCTCTGTTTTTGACTTCACCTTGGGATTCTGTATTGGGACTGTGTTTATGGTGGATTACCTTGTCTTCTCAGGCAATTCCTTTTGTGCTGTAAGAAGCTTCTTGTGCAGCAGAGCATTTTTCATAAAAATAAATCTTTTATTTTATAAAGGTTCTTCAATGCCTCTTTTGTTTTCAGCTGGTGTTTTGACAGTAATGCCTAGTGGGCAATTTTGGAAATATGTATGGAACTTATGTATGTGCTTTTAGGACTCCCAGTTCAAAAAAACCATGAGCCATGGTTACCCCAAAATCCTGTCAACTATGCCAAGAGTTTTATCATGGAGGTTCATCTGTACTTTAATATAGTTTCCTACATGTACAGCCTTATCTGCACATATACAGTTTCCTTTAAATAAAGAGACATACTAGCTTGGCACATTTAGACGAAACAGTTGCCTTCAGATCTGAGCTACACTGATCAACAAAAGCAGGTGCCTGCTCAAAACGTTGCTACTTTTTGAAAACATCTTTTCTCAGCTGCTGTCTTCTCTGGGAATATGGCAATCATCCACAGCAGATGCTCTTATCATTATACCTTGAGTATATTATCATGGAAATTCAAATGTTTGCTATTTTGGTTTTGCCTATGCCATAGTTACTATTAACAGTGTTGTATGCATGAGTGTTATGTGTATGTACTTTATAGTGCCCAACGTGTAGTTCAGTATTGTCAGTATAAATCTTTATTAAAATTATCTTCATATGATTGATTTCTGTCACCATACAGTCATTACCTGGCTTTCCCTCTTTTGACCTAGAGTGAAGGAGAACTCCTCCATGGACCATTGACATTACGTCTGGCTTGGTGAAGGAAGACCCACCTATTTTTGGCACTAAAATACCTATTAAAAATGCTTTTCTGATATTTGTGATGCCTTTGTGCCAAAATCTATGTGGAACTGTTAAAGATCCTCTGGCTAACCCTCCTTCTTGGCTTACTATTGGATCCACCTTGCTGGCTCACAGATCTCTTTCAAATCTTCCCTTCACTACTTTAAAACTTAAGGCATGCTCATCAAATCAGGGCCTTATTCTTTGATATGGTCTTCAACATTTGGCCCAGAGTGGAAAAGCATCTGATCTCCTACCCTAATTGACATAGTTCTACACCCCTTATTTCATAATTTAGCCTACACATTGGTGGACTGCCTGTAAATTTTCCTCCTTGGTCAAATTGTGGAACTGTAATACCTGAACATTTTTAATGAAACAGAACTGAGAATATTCAAGCTTATATGATTTAATTTCAATGTTTCCTCATCATTCTTTATTTATTGCCAGCAAAATCTGATCTCAACACTTGTGTAGTTTCCTTGTCTTTTTTCTGTTCTCCCATCCGTTGCTTCATTTTCCTCTGTCATTCTCTGCAAGTCTAAAGCCTATGGCAGCACTATACAGGACACTCTGCAGTATGACCTACCCTCAGCACCTTCTTTATCTTGGAATCCCAATAAAAAAATATCTCTTCTACAAAAATCATAACTAACAACATATCCAATTCAAATATGTACATTGTTTACATGTTACTCCCCACAAATGTCACAGTATGGGGTTGGCCTAGGACACTTACTGCCACTAATGCCTGGTTTATACTTAACTCCTAAAGCCAGCACACAGACTGCAACCCTACAAACTGAGCAATTAAAACAATTAACAAAACATTGAGAAGAACTGAGGTAACCAAAGCTATATAATTAAAAATGATAAACCAGTCAACCAAAATAAAACATAAATGGAGCTACAAAAAACAGAAATGAAATTAAATACAAAAAGTTTACACATGGCATAACATTTAGGTGCATTCAGGACAAGACTAGACAGAACTCTATAGTCCATCACAGGGATCAGTCTCACTCACACCCACACAACATACTCATACACAGTGACAGTTTGCAATTACCAATTAACATAACCGAAATAATAATATTAAAAAAGAGTTTTGTAATTAATTCCTTCTTTGAGTATATTCAACCGTTGTAATTTCCATGAAATTGAACTTGCAAAACTATTCAGTTATGGGAAATATTAGGGAATAACAGAAGTGAAAGGCAAACATTATTAGAGCAACTGACCATTATGGATACCAAGTGAATGTGCCACTGTGATAGTAAATTATGATATGACCAGATATTCAAAGTCCCAAATGTGGACACTTGTGCAGCATGTATGTCCACACATAAAACCTTATTTGTTTAATGCCTCTCATCATCA
Source organism: Polypterus bichir lapradei (assembly GCA_026402145.1). Lineage (NCBI taxonomy): Eukaryota > Metazoa > Chordata > Cladistia > Polypteriformes > Polypteridae > Polypterus > Polypterus bichir. The sequence continues at coordinate 10,924,917 of JANRMT010062831.1, forward strand.
TCAGAGACGGATCAAGGCACAGGAAAAAAACCAAAACCCTTTCATAAGTAAACACATCTGATTGCACACTATTCTTGAAGTGGAAACAAATAAATGACAGTCTGTTTGTGTGTGTGTTTCTTGGTCCTTTTTGCAATGCTGTTCAAACTCCTAATCAAGCAGGATTCCATCTTGAAGTTTTGTGTGCATTGTTGTAAATAAATTGTGATGACTTTGCAGCGCTAAACAACTTAATTAACTGAGCAGCCTGTTAAAACCAGGACATTTTGATATTTTTCAGTTGTTTATTTCTGTTCATAGTGTGAAATCAGGATGTCCATGTCACTGGGAAATGTAATCACCCTAGTAAATTATACCATCAGTGAAATAGTTAATGATTATAATCTATAGATAATGAAAGTTTGAGGTTGGTTTAGTGTAAAGTTATTACTGAATAAATGTTTATTTACTGTGTGTAACGGCTTACATGCCAAAGGGTCCTTTATTGATTATTATAGATAATGTTTTGTTTGCTTTGCTTGCATGTTATATTTTACAGTTAGGAAAATAATTTAACTTACCAGTTACAAATTAAAATTTTGGGAAGTCTGAGGTGCTGATACACCGCTTCTCTGTCAGCTCAGGCAGCATCCCACTCATACTCAATCAGCCAGTGACCGCAACTTCCTACCTACTAACACAGTCTGCTAGTGTTTTATTAACTTGTACTGGAGGTCTTTTTGCAGTCAGTAGCAGTTATTGGAGGTGAAAAACAAAAATATACAAAATATACAAGTTGATACTACTACTGTCAAGATAAAATTGATACACTAGACTAATTTGTAGCTGAAGTAAAACAATGTTTTTTGTTTTAAAATAGATAAGGTTGCAAATTTGCTAGTGCTTTTTAATAAGAGGTTTTGAAATTTTAAAACTGTGTACAGCACAATCTATTTGAGATATCGTAACTAAAATTAAACTGTCTTAACAAATTTCTTTTGAAGAATAAGCATGCCACATTTCAACAGAATTGGTCTATGAGGGCTGAGATTTTTCCAGCAGACACACAGACATGGTGTATTGCAATAGATGCTTTGTGCGTTACATGCAAACGTGCACACCACACATACACACACATGCATACCCCTCCCTAAAATCATAGTAGCTTCATATAATACACTACAGACAGGGTGGTCCCTTTGACTATCCACCTGCAAGAGGACAGTCCTCAGGCTTATCAATACAGGCCATTACAATATCAGTTAAGGACTGAAGCACATGAAAGCTTGACTGTGAAAAACATACCATAACTCAGGTGAGTGCAACCACCAGAATAGGTGTGTGTGTTAACCATCAAATAAATCTAACAGGAGGAGTATTCAGAATGATTTGGTGTTTATAAAAGGTAAATGAAACATTAATCGAAACCTTTCAAGCAAACAAAAAGCTTTATCTTTAATCTTCTCTGTTTGATTTTTGTTTGGACTGTCCAAATTATAGAATTTTGTGTACTGCTTTACAAAAAAACACTGATAGGAAAAAAACAAACAGCTTTGAGCATATGGTATTCCAGATTAGGAATGTGTATCCTCCCCAAACTGACAACTTTTCATTTTTTTTTTATCAAACACAGCCTTTTCTTGATTTTGTGATAAATAAGTAAAATGATTTAGGCTGAAGCCTGTTTATTTGAAAGAAGAGATTCATTTTAATTTATTAGTTATGGAAATATTTTTCTTCATATTTTTGTTATGATGCACTGCCATTTTTACTCCTTACACTGTTCCTTTATTTTAAAATTAATCAATACAAGTTTGACAAAGCAATATTTTATTGATTCTCAAAGCACACACAGTACAATCTCACTATACATAGTGTTTCTTGTCAGTATGTTGATATCTTCAAGAAATTCAATTGGCTGAGCAACCTGGAAGAAAGCCACATAATAGCAGGCAGGTATTACTAGAGTTCATCTGTAAATATCACTATTATGAATAAAATAGTCGCAACACCTACTGAAAAATAACAGAATTGCTAAATTGTTGACAAAATAGTGTATGAGCTCTATAATAAACTGCAGAAAAGTGGTTTCAGACAAATAAGTGTACTTTTTGTAGAAAATTTAAAAAATGAAAAACAGTCTGTAAAACCAACTTTTTTTTAAAATTGCAGGTCTGCAGTAGATAGAAGTATTGAGTTTACTTTTGGCCTTTACATTTTACACCATGAATAAAAAGAAACTAACAGATGAATTTTTCCATTGGTCACAAATTTCATTCCACATTATTCTATCAAACCAAAAGGTGTTATTTTAAAAGAATTTAAAAAGAAGCTTCACAATTATCTACAGTTGAGTGTGCAAAATCTAATTCTCACAAATACTTAAAATCCATACCTCCTGCAGCTGGTTTGAAACACCAAATCACATTACTGGTGCGGGAGTCAAAACAGCACCCCCTGTTATTACATTCGGCAATTGTAATTCCAGGGTAGCCACATTCTTTACGGAGTGATGGATGCATCTCACAAACTTCGCTCACTGGTGAAACAAACCAAGTGTATCATTATTAAATTATATAACCTCAATAATGCCAATATCTCCTGACAGTTATTACTAGAGTCTCTATCTAAATCAATCTGAAAGACCATAAGTAAAAGGAGGACAGTATAGATGTACACAGGTAGCACAGAGAGATAAATAAGAATTTACAGTTCACACTGTATGCAAAAAAATAGTCACTGACACCTAATGTTTCAGCAATGCTTACTTTTCAACAAGAAAAAAAAAATCAATGGATTCTATTACTTACAGTACCTCATTATCCAGTTTCCCATTGTAATTTACAATCACACACATTTATTCATGCAAAGACAGTTCTTGGGTTACCAACTAACCTTTGCCTGTGGAATGTTGGTGGAAAATCAGAGCACCCAGAGGAAATCATAGGTCACAGGGAGAACATGCAATCTTCACACAGTCCAGAATTCAAACCCAGGACTCTGAAGCTGTGAGGTGACAACACCAGCACCGGACATTTATAGTACTGTTTACTAAACACATACAAGTTCTCGTCTCTTCTTATTTAGGCTAGGAGTCCAATATAAAACAGAAACTGGTTGGAACAAAAACCTGCAAGCACGCGAGGGCCCCCAGGACCAAGTTTGGGAACCACTGGTCTAGATTGTTATAATCTTTAAGTGTTCTAATGAGGAGATGCCAAGGAAAATTTAAGTTTTCTGTCTTCATCTTCAACAGATGATATTTTCTCTGAGAGACTTCTTCAGGCATCGGAGAAGGGTCCTAAACCTGCCTAGTGGTAAATTTATTAAGGACACTATCAGATTATTTGCAGAATATTAAAATGTAAACCAATATGTCTGGTGTTAAGAATTGTTTTTGCAATCATGTCTCTTTCATTGCCGAGCACCTTCTAGGGGTAACTATATATGTTCATGTACATTTAATATATATTAATTTGCTGCATTTTTAATAGTTACAGCACCCTAGGGGCATCTCAACATACTCTAAATAATACCAAGGGAGCCACAGTTATGAAAAATTGTTTATTTTCAGTAAATGCATGAGAGACAGGCACTTTTATTGCTGCATTTAGTAGTGTTAGATATCTTTATCTCCTGTATGTGTGTTTGATTTTCTCTCTCAGAACCTATTTTTATTAAGTTATGTTTATCTTAAATAGATCTTTTTCCATTTAGCATTTATTGCAAATGGTGTCTGTTAGGACGGTTTGGGTAAGAAATATTATGATAAAATATATACAAGCCATTACAATTATTGACACATAATTGGCTTATAATGTACTGTTTTTTGTTTTTGTTTTTTTTTCATTACACCCTGTAGGCGTATATGCAATTTGAAAGGCAACATATTTGAAAGTTACTATGAATGTGTATAGAAGGCCAAAGAGCTAGCAACAGTGAATAAAAGCACAGACTGCCTTCCAGATAAAGGAATTGCTTTATGTCAAACTTAAAATAAATTTTTATATTAAGGTATAAATTAGTTCCAGTAAAAATATACCATGCAATGAACACAAATAAGAGCACAGAGAAGATAATAATAATTGGCTCCAAGCTCAAGAACAAAACTAAACCCCACATTACTGCAAGATCCAAACTTAACAATAATTAAACAGAAAAAGAATTAAAATACCTTTTGGGCGGAAGCACCATTTTACTCCAACAATGGCAGAACTGAAGCAGCATCCTCTTCCGGCACACACATCTGGTGTAATTCCAGGATATCCACATTCAACCCTCTCAGCTGGTGTTACGTCACATTGCTGAACTTTAATAATTAAAAATAAAAGTTTTAAAAATGAATTACTTTTTAAGCATTTTTTAGATCACCCATGACTTTTTTAATGTAACACCATGCACTAAAAATTTCAAACTATTGTAACATAACCTTAACTTGGAATATATAAATAGTTTAAGTTAGAATATATAAATTTGCATAAAATGACAAAACCTAAATTAAGGGTATTGTAGTCAAGTTCATGAGTGAACATGAGAGGACCTTTGATGTGGGTATGTATAGGGTATGTGTTGTACCTTTTAACAGCCATAGAAGATGCCTTTTCTGGTAAACTTATTCATGGTATTGTCATCTGTAATGTGGGATAAACTAATTTCTGACAAATGGTCACAGCAATTAGAAAAAGGCTTAGATAGATAGATAGATAGATAGAAAGATAGATAGATAGATAGATAGATAGATAGATAGATAGATAGATAGA